>CACRXK020003036.1:3393-38683 GCA_902702795.2 Paramuricea clavata | reverse complement strand
ATGCCCACTGGCCAATATTTATCCACAATTCTATGTTATTATCCACGATAAGGCCCAAAATATGATTAAACACCTTCCAAACCAACGATCAATGTTGCCCACTGGCAAATATTTGTCCACGATTCTATGTTAATATACACGATAAATCCAAAATCTCTTTAAAACCAACGATTAAGGTTGCCCTCTGGCAAATTATACTTGTCCACAATAAGAAAATGTTTACAAGGAACAAATCATATTTCCCAATTACTCTCCGGCGTATACATTGTCCACGAATACGGGTCGACAGTTTACTTTCGTTTTGAAATAAACAATACAATTTCCACCCAAAAACTTTCGCCAATTGACCGGTTTCCCGCCTGAGCCCCCAGATGTCACGGAATTCTTGAGAAACCGGTCTTGGTCACGTTACAGGACTACTACTCTACGACGTACTTTTATAAATTTTAATAAATAACGGAAAAATATAAACTTTTATGTTAAGTCAGCCATCTTGGTTCTTCCCCAATCAAAATGTCCTTCCCCCCTGCAGAGCTACACAGCTCCCCCTAGCGTTAGTTTTCAATTGAAACTAAAGATTTGTGACATCGGACATACCCAAATTTTTCCGAACATCAAACAAATTTTCCCAAAAATCGAAAAATTGACATAATTTCCCACAAAATTTACAGAATTTGTCCCATTTATTTTTATAATAACCAAATACTGCCCGACTGTAAAGCGAATATTGCCCAACTGCCTTAGTTTGCCCAACAAACTGGGGTTATTCAGATTAAGAGAGATTTTCTTGTTTTGACTCCTTTTGCCCGACTTTGCTTTCGAACATTTCCGGTTCGACTTTTCTATTCTCTTGTGGCCTTGGGGCTCCCTCTGCCTCCTCCGTCCCGTACGCCTATGATAATGAGGTTAACACGATTTTCCATCCAGCAAACCGCCCTATCGAATTTCTAAAGTCGTTTCGTTTTGGATTTTTTTATTAATTCGGTTAGGGTTAGGGTTAGGGTTAGGGTTAGGGTTAGGGTTAGGGGTTAGAGTAGGGGTAGGGTTTGGGTTAGTTACACAGCCATTTAACAATCTCTTCCATCTTCCGAAAATGACGTCAGGTCAGTTTGCTGGATGGAAAATAGTGCTAACTGAATAATGAAAAAATGCCGCATGTGATTTGAAAATTTAGCGAACGCAAACCAGAGACTTTCATTCGCATGGCTTTATAAAATGTCAGTTCGAATAATATTTTTAAGAAAATACAAAGTCAAAGGATATATTAATAATATATAAAGATAAATACACTCGAAGTTTACAAAAGCTCGATTCGAATGGCACAGACGATCTAGAACTGGAAAATATTTCACTGATGAAACGGGAAAATAAATCGCTCAAAGAAGACCGAAACCTTCTAGAACAAATTCGATCAAATAACAACTCGAAACCTTCTAGAACAAATGTGATAAATGTAGAATTCCGGGTAGAATTTGAGGAGTGTTATAATGGTGAAACAGGTTGGTGAAAATTAGGTCGAGGATTGCAGCACCGCTTGTTGGATTTTTAACGGTTTGTCGCAGGTTAAAATGGTTACTAATATATCGGTACTTTAAACGATTAAAATCGCCAACCAACATAATTCCAGCATTAGGATATTTGTTCAAAGCAACATCCAATGATGAAATTAGGTGATCCGTAAAAGTAGCATCATCGTCTTGTGGTGGGTGGTATATAATACCGATGATTAGGCAAGAAAAGCCTCGTGGGAGTCTGTTCGGGCGGAGGTATACCCAAAGAGATTCAAATGGGGAATCATTAAGTTCGTCAATTGTTGTGAAATCAATTGATGATTTGATGTACGTACAAACACCACCACCACGTTTATCAGCGCTTCGATCTTTCCGTACTAGCGTGTAATCACTAATGTCGACTACTGAGTTGGAAATATTATTGGTCAGCCAAGTTTCTGTAATACAAACTATATCCACGTCGTTTTGGTTAATAACAACTTCCAGATCCTCAATTTTATTAACGAGTGATCGTGTATTAGAAAGGAAGGGCATAAATTAGCGGACATATTCCGGCACATCATTTACATATCAAACAAATTGAAATATCTCGGGAACAAACCATAAAAACAAGAAACTGAAAAATAAGATCTAATATAATTATATCGAATAAACACACACACACACATCAACATGTTGCTTGAAGCACTTTGTGTTTATTGCTGCTTAAACGCTCGAGCTAAATGCTCTTACATAGTAAAGAATAAATATACTCTACTTATTCCAAGATCTGAACCTTTAAGATCTTGGTGTGAAGATGAAAAACCCAACCTGCATAAAACAGGGCGGAGTATTTAAAAGTTCTCTTGAATATTGTCACTCAATAACATTCGTGTTATCAATTCCTTTACAGATTATTAATACGATAATCTAAAACACACTCCTGGGAAAACCGTTCTTCACTACAATGTATAAATGTTCACGTTCGTATTTTACGCATTCGCCTAAATAGACAAGTTTTTAGACACCTCGAATTGCATGCTTGCCGATGGTTTAATGTACTTATTCTTCGACTGTACCGACTTCCATCCTCCATGACTCTGCATTGACAGGTCGGACAAATCGTGGCAACCTGGATCGGATACACCACCACTCTTTAAGCTGTGAGTTCCCAACTTTCTCAAATCCTCGTAAAATACGCCCAAATTCTCTTTGATGATATCTCAAATAGGAGACGTAGATCGGCCGGAGATGCGCGATTACGCCCGTGTTTCTGAATTAACGTTTCTAACATGTAAGGTGGGACAGGATCTTTAGGTTCTCTTGGTCGAGAGAGAATTCGTCGGCAGCCTTCGTAGGTAGATTGAACCAACGGTTGCTCTGTCGGGTAGGGTAAGCGGCCAAAATATGCCCCCAACGAATGCTATACACAGCAGTATCCACAGGTGAAGTTGTCTTGGCGGAATCTAGGAATTGACGCAGATATAACGCCACGAACATAGGCTGAGCAGGAAGGTACCAAACACCAATCTTAGACATGGACCAGATCTTCCATCTGTTCCATCCGTAAGCATAGCGGACTGTCGTATTTCGATCCTTTGCATTTAACACAACCCGAGAAAGCGAGGAAGCCAACGATACAAGCGAAGGATCCTGTATTTTGGAGAAATCCTCCCACACTCCAATTTTAAACTCATCTAAATAGAAATAAGTAAATCATAATAGAATATAAACTTCGAAGACTACATTCGTCACACGACGATATGACAGCACTAAAAGACTGCATTAATTAAATAAAAATTAATTTATTTTTTTTTACGAAAATGTATCTAGCCGTTAAAAGGCAAATGTAAAATTTAATTTTTACATGAACAGGTCGAATGACCGATGAGATGACTTTGTAACCAAAATTTGGTGGCCAAAACCCCTGAAAAAATGCAAACTTGAAGTGTTTGAAAATCAACACATTAGTTGCGTTATCAGCAAATAAACCAAATACTGTAGCAAAGTGCTATTAAACAGAACAATCACACCAGAAATGGAGCGAATCAGTCGAAAAGACATGAGGATAAAAAATAAATAAAATGCTTTGAAACGCCACAATTTGTCAAAAAGACACGGTGCTAAAGACCAAGCCTAATCATCATGCTTTAAAACTCTACCCGTAAAGCCAGTAAGTCAAAACTTGGTGTTCCCGTAAAAACGGACGGTTTCTTTTGATAGGCTATCAATTGCCCTTCACCAGGAATGCACATCTGTGCTATTTTTTTTTTTTTTTTTAGTAAAACTAAACTGTCCTTAACAAATGGAGCAAACTTTCCAGGTTTGGTTTTAATGGCTGGCCAAAAAATAGCGGACGGCCAACGAGGAACTATAAAGGTACCTTTGGCCTTACACACGGACATGTGTCTAATGACGGGAATGATTAAAGCCACTGGCGAACAGACCCAGTTCGCTTCGTTTGACCAATTTTTAGTAAATGCGTCAACAGCCTCTGTTTCAGGACACCAAAATCGTGAATTGAATCTTTGTAATTGTGTATTGTAATTAGCGGCGAACCTATCAATAGTAAAAGGACCCCATGCTCTATGAAGCATAACAAATAATTCTGGGTGTAACTTCCAATCATCTAAATCAATGGTTTTGCTTAACACATCGGCAGTCCTGTTTTCTGCTCGAGGAATCCATTGTGTTTCAATCATAATGTCGTTAATGAAACAAATGTTGAAAATGTCTACTGCAATATTTTGGAGTTCGAAAATTCTACTCCCGACTTGAACGATGCGACAGGCGCTCTGGCTATCTGAAAATATTTTCACCTTTTTATGCTGTAAACGTTGCACAGAAGTTTTCAAAACTAGTAGGATAGCCGATAACTCCCGGAACGTGGAACTCTTACCACTTTGCTCAACGGACCAATGTCCGTGTATATTTACATCCCTCAACGAGGTAAAATAACCACCATAACCAACGCCACTAGCGTCAGTGTGGATTGTTAAAGGTTCTAAAGACACTTTTGGCCGAATGTTATACCCGTTTAGATAACGTAAATTGTCTAACCAAAATCTCAATTCCTCCATCAAAAAGATGTGGGACGCTATCCAAATGCCCTGCCCATGAATCTCTCTGAGAAATTATGAAAAAGAGTTGCCGCGAAAAAAGCCTCACAGGTGGACCGACAGCTAAATACAATGAATTGATGAAACCGGCGATTTTTGCCAGTTCTCGATATGAAACGTGATTGGAAGACAAAATGTACTGAATGTTTTTCTTAACTTTCTCGATTTTCCGAGGCGGAATTTCGAATTCAAAATTGATGGCGTTAATAATCATACCAAGCCATTCTCCGATTTGCATGGGCTCCCAATGACATTTTTCCTCATTCGTTTTAAGACCGGAACACGATAAATCTTTCTTTTGAATAATACTGGCCGCAGAAGCATCAATACGACGTTTATGACCGGAAATACCGTCGTCTAAATAGACAAAAGAGGCGTAGGACATCATACGCCATCGTTTCACTAACGGCCTAAGTAATTTGGTAAAACAATAACAAGCTGAACTTAGGCCAAAAGGTAAAACACAGAAAATAAAATATCTCAACTTCCCGTTAAAATTCCACGAAAATCCTAGAAATTTTCTGGGTGCGACATAAATATCAACATGATGATAACCGGATTTAAGATCCCATGTGAAAAACCAAAAGTTCTGTTCAAATAATTGAGATAATGATCGAAGATCCTCATATCGAAATGATTGTTTGAGCAAATGCCCGTTAATGTTGCGGAGATCAAGAACTAAACGTAATTTCTTTCCTTTAGCAACAGATAAAGGATTAACGCAATAGGGTGGTTCGGATTGCTCCTCAATGTATTGACCTTTCAGTAATTTAACAATTGCTTCTGAGACAAAGTCAGGATGATCCCTGGCAGATTTATTGTTAGCTAAAAAACAGGTCTCGGGAATGGACCGAAATGGAATCATATAACCGTCCTGCACTATACTTTGCACAAACTGGGAGGCGTTAAGTGTATCACGCCAGTAACTCGAACACCTGTAAAGCCCCCCCACGCACACTATCACTACAAAAACTCGCATGCACATCGTCACTATTAGAACTAAAAAGGAATAATCCAACCTGGTCTTCCTCCTCACACTACAGATCAACTTCTAGTCAACTGCTCGATGCTGGTCTTGGGGGACACATATTGCAATTCCGCTGAAGGTGACCGGTACTGTAAACACTGTAAATAATAGAATAACATATATGACCATCAACATTAATATAATAAATAGAAAATAAGTTTGACTGAAGAACGTGTAAGCAGCGAGGAATAATCAAGGCGTGTATACGCCTTTTATACTATTGCATGACAATGTAACATAGTTATGTATTCATATCAGAACATTATTCTGCATATCAAACAATTAGATATAAATTATCTGCTAAACTGCGTAACGCAGATAATTAAAACATCTAATATAATTATATCGAATAAACACACACACACACATCAACATGTTGCTTGAAGCACTTTGTGTTTATTGCTGCTTAAACGCTCGAGGTAAGAACAAAGCAGTCGTATGACAGCTGTCGACCTATAGTGTTGTGACTCTAAAGCAAAACACAATGCTATATACATGGATGCAACACTTAACTTATAACAAGGCCCAATTGCATTCCCGCTTGGACCATTGTGGTCAGGGAACACTGGTCGACGTGAGGCCATAGAATTACGATATGGAATACGGTTTGGATAGCCCTGAAACGGCCGAGACTTTGATGTTTTGGATGCCTTGGCTTTCTTCGCCTTCTTTTCAGCAGTTTTCTCTGCGCGGTCGATCCGTTTCTCGTCATCTGAATTATCGGCTAGCTCGTTAGTCATATATTCAGCTACGGTTTGCCAACCATGGTCGCTCGTATCAGCTAATTTGATAAGCTTCATTCTTGCTTCTATGGCTACTTTACCTTCTTGTAGGAAGCTGATAGCTTTATCGATATCTTGATGCTCGAGAGCTGTGGTAGCACTTTCCACTGTGTCCAGCACACCAAGCTGGTGATTACATTGCGGCTCATTGCCCTTTGACTTAAATTGAGGTTTCTCTAAGCGAGCCTTCTTGTTCGCGAAGGTTTCTAGCGTCGCTGAATTATCAGCAGACAATTCTCTCTTCAAGTGAGCAAGCCGATCATCGACAACATTGGTAAGCTGTTGGCACATTTGTGTTAACGACTTCTCCATGAATTCTTTCATATCTTTGCGCGAGAGCTCTGGATGAGACAAGTTTGACTGAAGAACGTGTAAGCAGCGAGGAATAATCAAGGCGTGTATACGCCTTTTATACTATTGCATAACAATGTAACATAGTTATGTATTCATATCAGAACATTATTCTGCATATCAAACAATTAGATATAAATTATCTGCTAAACTGCGTAACGCAGATAATTAAAAGTTACAGTACAGCTTAAAGAGTTCTTTCATTTAAGAAAATAAGAAATTTCATATCATATGCACTTTAAAACAATGGTGATAATGATTATGATTATAATGATTATGAAACATAATCATGACTATTATTATTAGATTATGATTATAAGTTAAATGATATGATTAAATTATTACGGTTATTATTATGATTATATAGGAAGAAACGTTATTCTCTCTATTTGATTGGCATCATGGTCATCGAAATTCCCTTTCTCCTCGCTTTCGCTGGATGGTTTCGGTTGTTTCAAGCCAACGTAGAACACCCCCAACTTATTCAAAAGCAAGACTTGTTTCAAATTCTGTTGCCACGTACAAAGCAAATGAAAGGGACGAATCAAACGTCTGTGCAACAGTATCGTACCAAATTCGAAGGACTGGATGTTCAAGATTTGCTTGCCAAAATAGAAGGCGCCACTGCTCAAAATCTACGAATACGTATCACTCACGACCAGCGAACTAAGAAATCACGCGTTGCTATAGATTATACCGAATTGGCTTTTCCAAAAATTATTGACATTTCGAAAACCAGTGGAAGAAATCCATCGAAGAAATATGCTTACGTCCATCATCAATACAATGACCAACTTTCGAAAAACACTCGCGCATTTATTAGCCTTTGTGCGCAAGCTGGAACAACCAGGCGAAAAGTTGTTAGGCCTTTTGTCAAACAGACAAAACTTAGTTCTGACGAATCCTGGTTTCTTTTGGAAACTTATTACGATGTCAAGTACTTAGACAGCCTGCTAGCAGCCGCTGATTATGCAACTCTTGTGGACATGGCGGAGTACTTGAAGGAATGTCCATCCAACAGTCCGGATCATGTAAGCATACATTTCATTGACAACTCACAAGCATCGATGGGCTTTACTGCAGCGACTCTTCGCTTGAAGGAAGATTATTATAAGGAGATTGTAAAAAACACCACTCAAAAAGGTTGGACTGAATGTTCATTTGTTGACAGAGCCATGAAGCGAACTCCTGGAAAACAATATTGCGTGAACGGAGATATTATAAAAGATTGGAAAGTATTTGAAAAAGATATCGTTAAAAATGAAAAATGTCTTAATATATACTTATGGAGAGGAATAGATGGTGTTACATATCGTTTGAAGTTCAGTGAAGATAATATGAAGTTTTCCTCAATTGATGTTACATATGCGTTGAGACCAGGTCAGCCCGTCGTGAACGAAGTCGAGCGTTTTGCGAAAGATGCCCTTGATGAGAACTATATTGCAGTGTATGTGCGAAGTGAGTTTATGCTACGAGGTTCATCTATGGATTATCTTCGAAAATGTGTTGATTTGGTGCTCGAGGTTTGTATTCGCATTTTGTATTGCCTAGATACAGCACACAACGTATAGGTGAATTAGTGCCCGTATTAGAGAAGTGTCCGTATAAGTGATGAGTCTGTATTAGAGAGGTATATGTACGTATTGGAGAGGTATACGTATTACGGTATTAGAGAGATTTATGTATTAGAGAAGTGTTATTCGTATTTTGTATTTCTAGATACAGCGCATAACGTATAGGAGAATTAGTGCCCGTAGAGAAGTGTCCGTATTAGTGATGAGTCGGTATTAGAGAGGTATATGTACTGTACGTATTGGAGAGGTATACGTATTACGGTATTAGAGAGCTTTATGTATTGGAAAAGTGTCCGTATTAGATATAGGTGTCCGTATTAGAGAGGTGCCCGTATTAGAGAGGTATACGTATTAGATCTTCGTGTTAGAGACGTGTACGTGTTAGATAGGTGTACGTGTTAGAGAGATGTCCGTAATAAAAAAGATGTTCGTGTCAGAGTGGTGTGCGTACTAGGGGTGGACCGTTAGATATCTGATGGGGGGTTGCGTAAATCCCCCCAAAAATATCGGGCAAGCACTTCTGATTTTAAAAAAATTTCGAGCAAAACAACTATGACTAAAAAAATATCGAGTATGCAAGCATTCAGCTCTCACCCTTACACATGCAGTTGTCATGCGCAAAAATTATAGAAAGGACAAGAGAATTCTAGAATGCTGTTATAATAAATGTCACTACGACTGCATCAACAAACGTGGCTATAGTATGGCCGTATCAGTAAAACGCATATCGCGATTTAAATTAAATACAATCATATCAAATACTTTAGAGGCAGAGCTTTGTATTATTCGAATACAACTGCCACCTATTCCACATCGCAATTTCCGTTATTGATATTTCTAGCCATGTTAAGAAAACCCTGGCACTTATTATTATTAATTACTTCATTAATAACTAGTGAGTAGTGTATTAAATGTATTCCGTGCAGAATAATACGTGTAAACTGTAGCTATCATGTTCAAGTTAGATAAATTAATCCTACATTTTGATCAATTCGTCACTATTAGGTTTCGGAAAAGCATTTAAACAATCATGTATGCACGTTCAAATCATTGTTTGAGCTGCGTATTGGTCAAATTAAAAATACTCTTAAAATGTGAAACGTTTTAAATTTTTCAATGACTCAATGAATCAGGAAAACTCAGGAAAGTCATGTCAGAACGTAGGAAATGCTGTTTCAGAGACCCAAATTTTCAAAAACTTTCCGGGGGAGCATGCCCTCGGACCCCCCTAGGAGATGTATCTGTCTAGTAAAGCGGACATCCAAAACACTGGATCTGCACCTTGACACCATCACCCGGATTAGTATTGCCAATTTGTGCATAACCCATTCGTTCGGTCAAGGGTTGTGGATTGAAATAGCTGAAATCACGAAGTATATTTTCAAAAACTCAATAATTCATGAGGAAAACACAAAGAAAAATCATAAGCGTGTCGTATTTTTAAGGCCCGTTTATACTTGCAATTTTTACCGCGATTTCTAGTGCGATTTTCTCCTTCTGATGGATGTGAACGAGTAGATGAGTTACGAATGTTCGGAGTATATGTACCCTCATCTGAACATTCATAACTTATCCACTCGTTCACATCCATCAGAAGGAGAAAATCGCACCTCAAATCGCAGCAAAAATTGCAAGTGTAAACGAGCCTTTATATGTGATGGAGATTTCCCTTGATTTACATAAACTTTAACTATGATTTTCTTGACTTACACAACGAATTTTTTTGAAAATTACTTCGCCAATGAACTTACTGTCTTACTAGATCGATCGTTTTTTAAGCAATTTTGAAAACATTCGCTGTCAGGGACGTAGCGAATCAGTGAAACTCAGGTAAAATTCAACTTAAAATTTTGACATTTCAGGTAAAATTTGCGTAATAAAGTCATTTTTGTGAAATGATAACCATTTTTGTAAAATACAGTAAATTTACACCCAATTCGTTTGCGAATTTGCTTTAGAAACTGACGCCAAAAATGCAGTCCTAGAGCTTCAAAAATGTTAAAATTTTCTGAGGGAGGACCCCCGACCCCCTCTTTTCTTCCGAAACTTAGTATGACAGTGCAAATCAATCACAAAAAGGCTTTATAATAATTATTACACTTCAGGTAAATTTTTAACGTTGAAGTTCAAATTTCAGGTGAAATCCTCCGACACCCAGCTTCAGACGCTTCCTTTACGTCCCTGTTCGCAGTGCGTGTGTTTATCAGACCTAAAAGATACTCGATCGGCTTCGCCTCGTATCTTCATATCTGATAAATACTGCTCATGTTTTAAAAAGTACATAAAGGCTGTGAAACTTTTGTATTCATTAAACATTTTCGAAAAAAATAATATCGTGCAAGAACACAGAGATTAAAAAATTCAGCGAGATATTGCGAGTACAAAAGTATCCGAGCACCAAAATTCGCATAACCACCTCCCCATCAAAAATCTAATGGTCCACCCCTTACAGAGAAATTCGAAATGTTCGTGTCAGAGAGGTGCCCGTATTAGAGAGGTGTACAGTACGTATCAGAGAGGTGTACATATTACAGATAGGTACGTAATAGCGAGATACAGTTCGGCTGTTATTGTTTATAACACGCTTTGTAAATATATTTTACCCACGACAGGTTTTGGTGGCTCTAAAAAGTACCACTGGTTTATCCCATGTTTACGTCGCCACCGATATGGGTGACTACGGTTCCAGTTGGCTTGTGCGCTATCGGAAGAAGCAACACCTAGACGAAAACTTCTTCAAACTTATCCATGATCATATAGTTGAAGAATCCCAAGGGGTGGCTTATATCCCTCCGTCTCATGTACAAGATCGCGGTGTGATAGCACTGGTTGATATGACTTTGATCTCTAAAGCACAGTATCTTATAAGTGCCGGTACGGGGACATTTCAAGCGTGGATTGCAGCGAGGTTCTTACAGAACCATCGTAATGATGAACAGCTATGGTCTAAAATCACTGTGTGTTAAGACCACTTACCTTGAGATGATACTGGATTCAGTAACTATGCCAGAGCGTTTCAGTTCAACCAGGGTGTCTATAAGAATGGGCGGTGAAACGCCAGTGAAAGCTTTGAAACATGTGTGATGCGCGGACCCCCACGTTGTTCGAAAGCGATTTCATTGCATTTTCGTGTTTTAAGATGGCGGGCTGCTTGAGCCATATTGAACTAAGGGCCGGACCATTAGAAAAGTGATGGGGGAAGCAAAAATAAAAATCGAGCACGAGAAACAGAAAAAAAAATTCGAGCACGAAAAAATAATTAAAAAAAAAATTCGTGCAGAGACTTTTCAATAGGGAAAATTATAAGTTGTGTAAGGGTGGCCCCCAAATTTGGAAAATAAAACGTTTTTTGATATAAGTAATGGTGTGAGAAAATTTTTTCTAAACCTAAATGCAGATATTGGTGCAAAAAACGCGTTTTAGGCATGTTTTAAGAAGAATTTGTCAGGGAAAATGTGTTTTGAACCTTAACTAAACTGATGTTAGTTACTCCGGCAATTTTTTTGACCCTTTTTTATTTCCTGAAAAAATTTTTATGTCCGGAAAATTTTTTTCTACCCCCCTCCCCCCCCCTCGCCAACAATTTTCGGAAAAAAAATAAAATTCGAGATAGGGATTAGTAAAAAAAAAAAAATTATCGACACAAGCAAAAAATTTTGAAAAAATCATCGTACGGGTTGGAAATGGATCCCCCCCCCATCACTTTTCTAATGGTCCGTCCCTAAAATATATGGAACGCTACGTGCAGCCCGAAGTCTGAAGCCGCGATTTCCGGTTAGAACCACGTCTTTTCCCGCGATAAATACGCGCGGCCAAAACACAAGCATTAATTTGATTTTATATAAAATTGTTTTAAAATATCAATCATGTCGCTGCAGAAAGATGTTTTTTATTGAATAAACTGTGTCTTTTTTAATGAAATTCATGAAAACTATGTCTATGCCTAGTTTTTATTTAGAATTTACACTTACGTTATTTTTTTTGTTTTTCGAAATGCCAATTACCAGGTGAGCAGAATGCAAAGAAGTTAAACCTAGTTTTGTCCCTGAGTGTGGAAAAATAAAAATCTTTCATATGTACTTTTGACCGACATTTAAACATGACGATAACAACCCTTATCAGCCATGAATGAGAATTAAGAAATAGATAGTATATTATTATGTATTTATTATTATAAGTATTTATTTATTCATTTTACTTTACTAAAAATTCACATTTCACAGGTATTTATTTATTCTTCGTTTACTTTACTAAAAATCCACATTGTTTCCTGCCAATACAGACAGAAGGGCGACAATTAAGCTAATTTACATAAATATTATAATTATTGTTATGGATTTCCTTTGAAAAATAATGCTTTACAAAAATGTTGGGAGAATTATGTTCGAAAAGTTAAAAGTTAAAAATAAAAAGCCATGGCAAGTCAACCAGTACAGTCATATATGCAGCAAGCATTTCCAATCAACTGATTATATCTTGCCTCCTTCGTCCAACAACACATGCCGACTCAAAGAATATGCTTTTCCATCTGGTTCAGCTGTACATTCTGACCCACCAACACTAACACTTTTTTGTAACATAAGCTATATGATCATTCCACGTGAGACATTCTCACATTCATCAATGACAATGGTAATGCCAAGAAATGTTGTACTTTTAACTTGTTCTACATTTACATCGTTCATAATATTTGAATTTTATGGTTTAAAGTTGGACTACGCCTACGGTACCAAATCAACACATTGCATGTTTTAAACTTGGACTACGGTATACCATTTTTGAATGAAAATTGCCAATAATTAGCATAAAACGGCCTTAGTTTACTTGTGAAATATTAGTTTATTGAACTTTATTCTGGTTAATTAAAGAACGCATATAGGAAGTTATTTCGCTGGCCTCAAAATGATATGACGTCATTATTAGCGATGGTAAGAACTTCGACAAAACTCAAGATAACGATTATTAAGGAGCCGCCATCTTGAATTTTGTCGTGTGCTCGTACGAGCTTCATAGAACTTCGTAAGTTCTTACGATTGCTAACAATGACGTCATGTCATTTTGAGGACAACGAGATAACTTCTTCCGTGAGATGACCACCCACTACCTCGCTTTTGAAACCGCTAGCAGCTTTCCTTTTCCCGGGTGTAAATAACCGTGCGGAATTAGTACCCTCGCCCCGGCCTTACCGCGGAAGAGATTATTTCGCTGGCCTCAGAATGACAAAACGTAACAAAGCAACGATATTACTAACACTAACCCTACTCCAAACTCTAACCCTAATCCTTACCCTAACCTAATCCTTACCCTAACCTAACCCTATGCCATATTTGTTTCTAAACCAATCTTGAAGAAAAACGTTTTGACGAAATATCATCCTGAGGTCAGCGAAATAGTTGATGCCGCCTTTACGCCCGGAACGGTGCGGAGTTGGCTCGGGGATTAATATCAGTTGTATAGGAGAGCGAAGCCGAAGTACAGTATTATGTTAAAATCTGCAAATTTTCAAAACCTTGTGAATCTTTAATAAGCAGTGACCATGCATCAACGGAAACGGAAAATACTGGTTTATTTCAAAACGTTTTACTACACTTTCACAATATAATTATAGCAGTAAAGCTCTGAATATCCGTATTGAAATCACTGTGACATTTACACTTTAAATTCCAGCCTATGGCTATGATGTTCGTTGAGTCAACACGATGCTTCAGTGCAATTCTTCAATTCGCTTAAATGCGTTCATGCATTATCATATATACACGGACAAATGCCAGCTGATCCAATTGTAAATCAACGCTGTGATAAAGTTACAATTTCCATAACATGGCAACAGCCTTGCATACACCAACGTCATAAATGTTCAAGTAAGCTAAACCAAGGAATGTTAACACAGATATACCAGTCCAGATGTACACTGCTGTTGTTGTCACAGCTTTGGTAGAAAATATTTCAGGGAGGTAATCTGACAATACTTCTTTAGTTCCCCTAGAATAAAAATAAAGTACATGGTTGAGCAGTGGTGGACTTTTATAAGAACATATTTACAAAACCAGTGCAGTAGTAATGACATAATTTGACAGGATGGAATTGGAATGGTTTTGGAATGAATATATTGAAATTGATGTATAGCTCATGTGTGTTCTGTCGTTGCAGATGCAGTCACTCTGCAATTAAGCCTACCAAAAAATCCTGTGGTTCCAGTTTCATATCCCGAAAAAATTAGGGGAGGCAGGTTGGGACACAAATTTCTTGAAATTTGTTCTTGCTTGACATTAATTAATCGTCAGTGTGATCAGTTGACATTGACACAACACATGTAAGCATTTCAAAAAGCAATAACTGTGACAATGGACGCCATTTGTGGCGTCCCATTAACACGTTTCATTATAATAAAGTGAACAACGAATAAATAGGCTTGGTAGATAAGCAAAAAACTCTAATCACACAAAAAAACCATTAGGGTCAACAGAACTGGAGGTTACAATATCAGATGTAAAACAAATTTGGTTGTTAAACTGTGGTTTTTCCATGTTATTTCTAAACAGTACTAAACTGGATCTTGTATAACACTCAATAAACATTTATACTAAAACTGTCTGAAATAAATTTTTTTGTCACGTGATGCTTTCATACACTTAGTATAAAAGCCCGTGCATTTTCCCCGATCCATGCTACTAACTCTTGACGAAGGGTCAAGCTCGAAACGTCGAGTTTCTTCTTATTTTTTAAGGCAGTAATATAACCACTCAGCATGCACAGCAATAAACATTTAGACTTTAAATATGATTTTAATTACTACCCAATTTTAGAGCAGGCAAAACAAAATGGTAATACAGACAGGATTTTTCTTGTAATTCATCCCTTCAGTTTTAGAACATACATTTGTTAACTTAGTAAGATATTTGCACAACGTGAACAATTATATTATACATGCATTAACCACCAACCAGTATGAATGTAGAGGGAAGAAGATAGTTATTGCCCAGTCAATAACTGGTGTTGGAGCTAGAATAGCTGCTGGATATACACCAATCATGATTACAGAGATGTATCGGAACATTTTCCAATGAGGCGATCCAATTTCTTCCTTCTTTGCTACTAAGTAAGTTGTAAGAATAAAAAACTCATAAATATTTATTTCATTATTTTATATTTTGCACTAACAAAATATAAAATAAGTACACCCCTTCCATCCATACCAAAGTTACAGAGTACAGGCTAGCCTTGCAACTTTTTGCACTCAATTTAGTTACTGTAAGATTGTGAATTATTTCGAATAATAGAGAGCTTCTTGCATAAGATCAAACGATAAGATCTTGCATAAGATCAAACGTTTAATTAGTAATCATTACAAATTTTCAGCAGTTCTTGCTTGAAATCAAGAGTGACAATCAATGCATTACCAGGTTGCTATCATACTAAAAGATGTAATTTTCTATATGCGCCGTAAACCGGGGTGACTTTGTGCCAATTTCGTCATTTTCTACCACACTGTACAGTAAATACGTCACTGATTTTGAAATTATGTGTAAAAAAATGTGTGTAAAAAAATGTGTGTAAAAAATGTGTGTTGTGTGATTGTTGGTCAATATAGTAATAAGATGTATTTTCTTGTATGTTGCAGTAGGGACATCATGTTGTGATGGTCAAAGTCACCCAGGCCTGGGGACACTTTGACCACCTCTCAGTAACCCCTTACTTTAGCCCCGCCCATAAGCATGTATTACCAAAGTCATAACCTTCACATCAAAGAAAAGAGTAATTTGTACTTTTCCATAAATAAAATCCAATTTACAAACATTTACATAAGCAATAACGTCTGTTGGCTGCAAGAATACAAAAAAATTCAACACATATAAATTGTCATACTGTAATTTGCAAACATGCACAACTCTCTCTGCAACGACCAACGTCATTTCTTTAAAAATGGGAAACTGAGAAAATATTAATATGTTTCCAAATGAATGTTATATACTGAATGTTATGTACCGGCCCTGGGCAGCTTCATCATCGACGATTTTGTAGCCTGTCCTTGCAATCGTTTCAAGGGTACATGGACCATGGCATAGAAAACATACTTTGCTTCCACGATCTCTACATCCAACGTTTTGGGAAAACCCAGTAATCATCTCCTCGGTAGCGCAAAAAACTAAATTCGACACTTTTGGCATCTTCATCTGAATCATCGGCAAAACATAGTTGCATCTTCCCCCATTAACATTTTTGACCATAGTACACAGCATACAGGCGACCTTTCTTGTCATCGTCCAGTGACTTGTTCACCTCTGAAAATGTTTGTAATAACTTTTCCTTTTGCGAAAGTGATTTGGTTGATGGAGTACTTTCAGTCATCACTTTCAGAAGGTTTTCTGCTATGGACTTGCCTAGTTGGACATCAAGACGTTTCTCTTTCGGACGTCTTTGAGCTGTCTCGCATCTTCACCTCGCATATTGGCCAGTGTGTCCAGCGCTTTACTAGGACTAGTACTCTCATGGTGTTTTCACTTGGCAGTTTGCGATAAACTTCTTCTGGGTTGAATTCCGCAAGCCTTGAACCCGTTAACCAAATTCCGCAAGCCTTGAACCCGTTAACCAAATTCTGCTTGCTATTGCCTTCGCTTAACTTCTCAATAAGCTTCTTCAGCCGCCCTGCAAACTGTTCTTTTGGTAAAGTGTCATATTGACGTCCAACAGCCGTTTTTCTCCAATCAAACAGTAATGCTCTCCATGCTTTCTTCAGTGGAGCAAAGTAAGCCACATCCAGTGGCTGCAATAGATGTGTACCATTAGGAAAAATGCATATAAATGCGATGCTGTGCTAGTTACATGATTCAATGAGACGGGTGTTGAGATTGGATGACAAGTTGTCGTCTATGAGAACCGTTTTCCCATCTTGCTTCCTCAATTTGGGAAGAACAAGGGAGAAAAACCAATCTTCAAATGAAACCTCGTCAAACCAGCCAGTGCGAGTTCTGTTGTAACGGGCATCATTAGGTCCTCCTCTTATCCAAGTATCATAAAGATGCACTGATTTATATACAGTGTATGGTGGAATCATATACCCTTTTGCATTTCCACAAAACAGAATCGAATAGCACGATTTACTGTCCATCACTCTTTCCGGGTATTTAGTTTCTCTTTTCATTACAGCCTTCTTGCCTCCATGGTCATCCCAAAGATTAATTTCATCATAGTTATTTTTTTTTATATGAACATATTTATTAACTTTAGGGGCCATTCACAAAGGATGTCCGAGCCGAGGGGGGGGGGGGGGTTTGGAAAATCAGGACAAACTCGGACATAGGGGGGGAGGGGGGGTTTTTAGCAATCCGGATGTCCGAAATTTAAAAAAATTCAAAAACAAATTTCTTTTTTCCCTCTATTTTGAGCAGTCTTTCCCATTGTGAAATTGGCATTTTGACTATGCGGTTAACACTAGATTTTGTTTTAATTAGTAATTTATATGTTTTTGTGTTCACATTTACAGTTATAAAAAAGTTCTAAAAGTAAAAGTTTTTTACTCTTGATATATACAAGATTGCGTGAGTTTTTGCGAGGCATGGCGGATGTCCGGGGGGAGGGGGGGTCACTAATTCGGACAATGCCGGACAAGGGGGGGAGGGGGGGTCTGAAAATCCATCATTTGGCCGGACATCCTTTGTGAATGGCCCCTTAGTGTTTACCCAAGAGCGTGGACGCTCATCGAGGGGCTCACACTACATTTGACAATACGAACATTACAAAGAAAGAGGAAAAAAAAAAACAACAAAAGTGATAAAAGCTGGTTCAATTGAAGGTTCAGAAGTAATAAATTAATTCTTAGAAAAACGATTAGTTTGCTTAATATATTTTTGAACATGAATAAATATACATCTATTACTTTCTTTACTCAGATCAGTTGAACCAAACAAAAATATTTTAGACGTTTGAGAATCCGACAAGAGATACCGGCCTTCACCATAAATTTGAGCAGCTACCGAGAGTAAGGATAATCTAAGAGCAGCATAACGAGGACAATATAACAAATAATGAATGACTGATTCACAAGAATCTCCACATGAACATGCTGGAGATAATCTACAATTAATTCTAATTTCAGAAGTCATCCAAGGTTTATCTCTTGGACGAATTACAACTGTTCTGTTCGGAACAAAGGTTTTAAGTACTTGCATGCTCAAAACAATTAAACCACTCATTATATAAATCATCAACATTTTCAACATCCTGAAATAATTTGTCCCAGTTCACCTCCGACAAGGCTTGACATAACGTATTAGATTCTACTTTGGCTAAGTCCCAAATGTCTCGTTTATAACATTTTTGTTTGGCAAAGGAAATGTTTATCCGAGCATAAACTAAAGAATGGTCACAATTATATGGAAGGCTTAAAGTACCAGAATTAACAAAATATCCCGGAGAATTTGTTATAATTAAATCAAGTATTGAGGCACCGTGTGCTGTTATACGAGTTGGTTCATTTATCACTTGAAAAAGGCTATTGCACTCCATCCACCTATAAAAATTTATTCCGAAATCACTACTAGACTGAATATCGTTTGCGTCAAAGTGAGCATTAAAATCCCCAAGAAGTAAAACAAAAGTGCCGGGTCTAGCATTTATACTACCTACACAAAATTGTAAATGATCCAAGAGAGCATCATTAAGTACCGAATTATTATTTGGTGGTCGATAACAAACACCACAAACAAATGTTAAAGAATTGACTTTGATTTCAACAAACAATAATTCAAAATCATCATGTTCTAAATCATTACGCCTTATAGAAGCTAAACTAGAAGAAACATACAATGCAACACCCCCGCTCTTCTACCATCTTTTCTGTCCAATCTAAACATTGGACTAAAGCCTGGTATACATCATAAATCACCAGAAATACTCGGATTTAACCAAGTTTCAGAAACAGCAAAAATATCTAGTTTGTGTTCGATAACAAGAGACGAAATCTCATCAAATTTGTCTTCAACATTCAAACTTCTAGCATTAATATGGCCTATATTTAATGTTAAATTACGTGGACCGGGGTTAATTTCAACATCTCCAGACAATAGAATTAACAAAACTAAATAAGCTAAGTGGCATACCGCCACCTTATCTTCAATACATAAAAATTGACTAATAAGAGTCCAAATAGCTGCTCTATGCATTATCAAGCTAGGCTCCATTGGGATTAAAATACCAATATAAACTTACCTCGGGCTGCTCAATAGTTAAACAATTAGATACAAGAAGAATAAACACAATAAAGGACAAAGTAATAGAAAAAGCACTCATATAACTAACAAAGTATAATGAAATTGAGTAAAAGGTAAAGGAAGGAGATTATCGATCATGAATATGTACTCAAGTCCTCTTTTTGCTTAATAATAGAAATTGTACCATCATATTTTCTCTTAACAAAGATATGACCATCAGAGGTATAGACCGAAGCTGTATCACGGCACTTTTCTTTCGCATACATCAACAATTGCTGGTTGATTCTTGTTAAATCTTCATTCACATACAAAGATTCTCCCCGCAGCCTACGCTTGTTTTTTAATATTGATAGCTTGCTGTGAAAGCTTTTAAGCTTGATAATAATAGCACGAGGACGGCCATCGTCGTGCTGGGGTTTACCGATTCGGTGAGCACGATCAATTTCACTTCGCTCGATTGCCACTCCCAACTCGCGATCACAAAATTTCACAACTTCATCGTAGCAGTCCTCTGTTTCTTTCTCGGTAATACCATAGAAACGTAGATTGTTTCGGCGAGAGTACTGCTCATTTTCATTCGCTTTAGCATCGACTTCACCCAACTTTCGATGCAGCTCTGTCACTTCACGTTTTAAGCGAGTATTCGTGTCCTCGAGCGCTTTCATTCTAACATCGATTAGTTCAACGAATTCGTTCTTAAAACACTTGATAGCCGCTTCAACTGCGACATTAATTGCTGTAGAAAGAACTGCTCTAAAATCATCTGATTTCATAAAAGCTTCTATCTTTTGATCAGGATTGACAAGACACCCTTCGCCTTCGACTTTCGAGCTTGAGCGAGTCTTTGACATGATATCAAAACGTAATAAATTATCAGCAATCAATTTCAAAAGACTTCACATAAATTCAAAGTAGCTCCACAACCTTTCACTCAAAGGTTACATATAGATTTTAAATATATCAGTATTTGTAAACTTATAAACGGAGCTCAAAATCGCGATGCTCGCTCCTTGCCTGTTGAGCTTAATTAATGTATACTAAGAGCTTAATTAATGTATACTTCGCATAGCTTAATTGATGTATACTTCGTATACTAAGACGAAAGAAGAAAAAACAACATGGCTTCATGGATGGTGTAATACCATCACCTCGTAAATTTTTCAATTGGGAAAGTTATCAATTATCGTGCTATGCACGGCTGTTTTCTAGATTCAATTATCGTACGCGTTAAGCTAGTGCAAAATACAATATTAAGATCCTATGTTGGTTAGCAGAGGTGGCCTTTTGAGAGATTAGTCACTAAAGGTCTGAGAACATGATGATGTGAAGGCAATAACTGTTTTACACATTGTGAATACAGTTCATTCGGGTACAGTAGTGCCATTATCTTGTCCGTTTATCGACACCTAAGCAAAGTATACGTAACCAAAATCTGGACAAGTTTGAGATTTTGGAAATGGTGTATTTGACTTGAGAATTTCTTATTTTGTTGGGGAGAATTTAGTTGGGAAAAAATTTAACCGCACTTTTACAAAAGCGCGGCTATATTTTCGTTGAAAATGAAACATTACTTTTTCTTATTTAGTTTAAAGGATTTCCAGTCAAAATCGAAACAAGATCTCATCTTATCGACGTTGTTAGGCGAATTGTGTTCATCCCTATCCAACACCACGCTGTTAACTATCCTGTGGCGTACTATGGCGGGTTTGTTCCAAATTTACCCACCAAACTTTACGATGATCCACGGGTTCCACCTCGAGAATTTAGATTCGACAGTTTGCCACAAAGCCATGTTGCTGCGGTAAGATGAAACAACAACGAGAATGCATGCCAACGAGAATGACAAGGACGACGACGACGACGACGACAACGACAACGAGAATGACAAGGACGAAAAAGACAACAACAACAATAATGACAAGCACGCTACGACGACGACAACAACAACGAGAATGACAAGGACGACGACAACAACGAGAATGACAAAGATGAGAACAACACCACCAACAACACCAACAACAACAACGACAGGCAGTACAACGACGACGACGACGACGACGACGACGACGACGACAACAACAACAACAACAACAACAACAACAACAACATCAACGACAACAACAACAACAACAACAACAACAACAACAACAACAACAACAACAACGACGACGACGACGACGACGACGACGACGACGACGACGACGACGACGACGACGACGACGACGACGACGACGACGACGACGACGACGACGATAGCAACGAGAATGACAAGGATGTCAACGACAACAACAACAACAACAACAACAACAACAACAACAACAACAACAACAACGACGACGACGACGACGACGACGACGACGACGACGACGACGACGACGACGACGACGACGACGACGACGACGACGACGACGACGACGACGATAGCAACATCAACAATTTTTTAGCACATTAATTATTATAGATTAACGCCGTATGCATGGACTAACCGTAAATACGTCTAAAATTATACAGGAACAAGTTTCACTGTCCATGTCCTTGGGATCAATACGATATGACGTCATCTTCGACTACGGCAAATACCTAAAAGATGACCGTGCCAAAGCCGTTGTGAACAAGTGTCACGATCGACTTATAGGAGGCATTAATGACCAAATTAGTGCTAGAAATCAGAAAAGGTTGGCAAACGGAAAGTTGAGTTATCCCTACTTGCTTCCAAAATGGATGCCGAATAGCATTCACACATAGTTGTTGATCTATGGAAACGCAGTGGCAATGCCTTGAAAACTGTTATTATTCAGTATTATTACTAAATCTTAAAGTTATTTTATATGTTTTATGTATTCAACTCAACTGACTGTATTGATTAAATAGATCAGGATAAGTTGCCTCGTTTGCCATGGCAAAATTAACTGATTAGATATAGCCATGTTTTTCAACCATACCAAGAGATGTCTTTTCATGCGATAACTTGTATACGCGCGCTGATTGGTCAAAAATTTATCGTTATCGTCCGACTGAGAAAAAAAAAACGTTATCGTCAAATGATAATTTTATCATTTTCGTTGAGTGTGGACACCAACATAATTTTTTCCCAATCATCGCGTGTTTACAAGTTATCGTATAGTTATCGTTGTGTAGCGTGACCGGGCTTTTAGAATATTTATAGAATATAATTAGAATATAATTGTAAACCTATTACACTAAATATACAGTGACGAGTTTCTTTCTTCAATAAATTTTCTTGACTACATTCTAGTTTACATGCTTCCTCAAAACATTGAATATAAAAATGATCGTTGTCAATTGGTTATTTTATCGCTTTCTTTTGTCTTTCTGTGTCGGAGCCATTAAAGTTGCTTGCTTCTTGCGTTGTTCAAAAAGATTGACTTCTTCGTCCTAGAGTAACGAAAGCAAAACAGTTGGAAAAGTTACATTCAGAGAGCATAAGGTACGTTTACACGCAGCGATTCGTTGTGTAGGAATACGAATCCTACTGTAGGATTCGTATTCTGGCGTATGTTATCGAATAAGTTTTTTCCTATGTTTGTTGCAAACCCAAATGTCACGCATACAGAATCGATCCGTTAAAGGGATACGGCAATTGCAGCAAGACCGAGGTTGGATATTTTCCCGTTCTGCCCTCACTCTCGGTCAGTAAGTTACTTATTATATGGCATTGTACGTTTGTAAAAAAATGGAAGAAAAGGTCACGCGAGGACAAAGTCCAAAACAGTTTGAAAAAAAAAAAATTGTAAAAAATGTTCTTTGGTTAATAGTAAAACTGCTCTACACTACTTTTTCCATAGAATACTAACACAGTTTGGATAGTATTTCAAGAAAATACGAGGTATTTCGTCATTTAGGGACCAGTCATTATTTATGGAAGGGGGGAGGGGAACTTTTTCTTTCCTAAATTTTTAAAATTGAAAGCCCCCCCCCCAAAAAGAGCAGAAATTTAATGATGAGCCCCTCCTCTACATATTAGAATATTTTTCTTTGATCCCCCCCCCCCATTTTCATTTTTACTCGACAAGTTGGGATACCCAGGCGTTATAATGTTAATTATTAATTAAATAAGAATATGGAGCTGACAAGATATTAACGTCGACCAAAAATATATATTAGCAGAAAATTATACATAAAAGAGGGGTATTTTCATATATAACTCTAAAATCAGGTTTCCATTTGATCTGGGCGATTGTAACCATGTTTAACGGCAGAGAATTAATAGTAGTGTTTGGAGGCAGGTGCCGTTTGTGGTCCAAGACTGTAACTAGATTTGATGGCACAAAGTATTGCCATAGGAGCTGCATAGCAATGAGAGTAACAATCAGTAATATTAGCAGCAAAAGGAGATAGCCATGACAATTCTGGAGATTCTGCCAAGGCATACCTCCGGCACCAGTCACACTGACAAGTCAGTGGAAACAAAATATAATGTATAGTGGTCTATACATCCTATTTTATGTGAGATTAAAAATTATATAAAATAAAATGACCTACTACCAGATAAAATCCTCTAGAATAAACATGGGTGAGTGGGTGGGTGGGGTGGGTAGGAGAAAGGTATCTAAGCGCTAAACTTGCTGCAGCTAGGCAAAGCATACAATGGCAGTATGAATACCCAGACCGAAGCACTGATCACAAGGCGCGAAACAACCCCCCTTTAATCGATATGACGTCACAAACTCTCATCAGTGGATGTGGCCTGCATAGTACATTCGCCGTTAACCTTGCTTAAATGTATTTAACCACATCAAGATAGCTGATGTAATAATACATTGTCAATTTATCTCTGCAATCAGTAAAGACTGATTTGCATACAGCACATAGAAGACAAGATAAATTCAGACTATTTCACAATAAAATTCAATAAAATTACAAAAACAAGTAGGTTTTTAGTTCGCTTCATCTCATATTTATGTCTCTTTTTATCTAACAAAAACAGAAATTTTCAGGGAAAATTATAAATCAGTGCCTGTTTAATTGTATTTTTTATTTAGGATGATGTCAAATTCCTCCTGGCTATCTGCAAATAAAATTTGCAGCTCTTCGCATTGTCAAAACACAACTATTCCTGACTGCTTTTAAAGTTATAAACATTGTAAAATTTACCTTGTAATTTTGCCTTTCGCTAACAAAAACGTATGGAGAAAGTTCTTTAACCACAGCAGTTGCTCGTCTTTTTATTTTAGGTTTATATTCCTTCGTTTTGAATAGTTTTGAAAGACTTTTAGACACTTTTTGCTGTTTGAAACTCGGCTCTCGTCGCAGGGCAATAAAAATTACGTATTGTCCGTGGGCAATGGGGGAAATCCTGCCTCGTCAGCAGCCAATCAAATTGCGCGATTCATCAAAACAAATGCTTGCCATATAATAATTTTTTTTATTATATATCAATAGTCAAAGTCGCATTTTTCTAGTGTTTTATTGGTTGAGAGCATATCACGTGAGAGTGACGAAATTAGGCTGTCTCCCTCGCAACAGCGCGAGAGGGAAACAATACGTTATCGACCGGCGTGTCGTGAATTGCCTCCTATATTCACAACAACTCACTAAAAGTAGAGATTTCAAACGCTTTTATGAAAAATATATTTATTCTCGCCCCGTCTCAACACAATCACACAAATTCGTGCAATGTACAAACCGCATGCTTTTTGATTGACACTTGCGCATTAATTAACTTCAGGTATGCCATAAACTGTTAAATATTAAATATTGACAATCTCCAACACTCTCCTCCCATTTATCTACTATTTGAGATAAATGTCGTCCAATACATCTGAAGATTGACCAATGATACAACTGTACTAAATGTCAACCTTAGTATATTTCTAAATTGTTCTGACTGTTCACAGTTCAGTGTCCAAATGTTCACTTGAAATTAAGTCTATTGTTCATCCTCCGCGATCTCCTGAACACGCAATTTGGCCGCTAACTGCAGCATCCCGCTTCGGTCTAAATGTCTCCGCTTTCGGGTTGAGTATTGCCAGTACTGGTTCTTTCTTGTCAACCGAGAGCTCTAGTGGGTACAAATGCTGCACGGCACGCTCAATTTGAGACTTCTCTGTACGTACTTTGGCTCCCCTGATTTTTCCATCTTTTCCCACAATCAGCGCTTCGACAATTCCTAACGGCCAACGACCACGTTTTCCCTCATCTGTCGCAATAATCACTACGTCTCCGACCGTTGGCACTGCTCCACTACATTCCGCTTTCGAACGATGTCTCTCACGAAGGCCACGCAAATATTCCTGGGTCCACCATCTCCAAAGCGCTTCTTTGCATTTCATCAAGTGTTTCGCTCGTTTTCTAAGGTCACCGTCCTCAATATTATATGGTTGCAATTCGGGCAAAATATTACTATTCAGAAACAACATCGAATTTGGCGTTAACACTGGAAATTGCACGTCATCCTCCACGTAAGATAATGGACGGTGATTTAACGCCACCTCGACATCAAGCAATACTTCCTCTAACTCGTTCCATCGCAGGAAACCGTTTTCAATGGTCTTGCTTAACGCTGCTTTCACGAGCCCAATCATCCTTTCGAATTGCCCGCCCCACGTAATCCAATGCAGAACTACCGAGCTGTCCGACCCACATTGAACTTTCGTACCCGGAAATCCGATCAATGCCTCCTTTACGTTTGAAGCCAAGTTGACTGCCATATGCGCCGCTACCAGTTCAAGCCTCGCAATCATTAATCCTCGCTTCGGTAGTCTTGATCTTACCGCGACTAGGCCTTGGTTGGTCCCCGAATCTTGCTCAACTACGGCATAGACACACGCCGCAACCCCGTTACCGCTCGTATCTCCAAAGGAATGCAGTTGGATGGCTTCAATTGGCTCTTGATAAACTGCCAAGGATCTCTCAGTTTCCACTTGTACTGGAAGTTCACTGTTCCACTTGTTCCACAACTTTGCGAGGGTTTCTGAAAGTGGTGCATCCCAGGCGTTCTTGGTGTCACATGCTGCATGGTAGGTAAGTTTACCCGTAAGCGTTAAAGGAGATACGAAGCCCAAAGGGTCATATATCTTGGCGAGCTTTGACAAGACGCCCCGTTTGATGAACAGCGTCTTTTCAGTGGGCATTGTAACAGCGACCGTATCTCGTTCTTTACTCCACGCAAGTCCGAGCAAGCAACTATCTGCCCCTTCTGGGGTCCCTAACTGCTGTTTTGCATAGGTAGGATCACCGTCTTGAGACTGTGTCGTCTCTAATTCACACTCATTCGAGTGCCATTTGTGAAGCTTAAACCCCGCATCCTCGAAAATAGTTGTTGCTTTCTCTTTAACTTCTTCCGTTTCCGATACTGATGTTGACCCCGTTATCAAATCGTCCACGTATAACTCTTCACGAAGTTTTGCTACTACTTCCGGTTCTCTTTCTTCCCAGTTACTCAGGTGTGCATCAATGACTCCCCCCAACAAGAAAGGAGATGATACAAGCCCGAAAAGTGCCCTGGTAAATCTCAGGGTCTCTAGTTCTGATTGCTGATCTTTCCGCCAGTGAAATCGAAGCGCGTCTCGGTCGTTTTCGCGAAAACGTACTTGCAAAAAGGCCTTTTGCAAGTCACCCGTCAGAGCTACTGGATGAAACCGTCCTCTAAGTAACGCATCCCACATTCTATTTTGCAATGGAGGTCCCGGATGTAGACACTCATTCAGCGATGGAACACCGTCTTGTGCTTTTGCAGAAGCGTCATATACGACTCGGATTTTTGTGGATTCTGCATCAGGTCGAATAACTGCTTTGTGAGGGCTGTAGAATTCTCTTCCCACGCTCCGCAGTTCAGCTTTCTCAATTATCCCCTCTGCCTTCTGTTCCTCCATTATCTCCCCGTATTTGGTTGTCAAACCTTGCCGCTCGAGTCTGTTCGTTAAACTTGCTAATCGTCGCAAACTATTAGCTTCATTGTTGGGTAATACAGGATGGTTGCCGCCCCACGGTAGCCCTGTTTCGTACCAACCAGCTGGGTCCCGGGCGAGTTGTTCTTTGAACTCGTCAAATACACTGTGCTGGTCGTTGGTGGGTGTATCTTTCAAACCCAAGACATCCAGGCGACACAGTTCTTCGTAATCAGCCTGGGATGTCTGAGTCAAAAGCATATTGGTCACGTCGCAGGATTCTTTTCCAGGGGACATGATGGTCCATCCAAACTGTGTCAACTCAGCTACCGGTTGCCCCGGTTGACCAACTCTGGGTGGCTGATCAGTTTTCAACATCGCGTAGTCACTTGCTCCGAGAATGATGTGCACCGGAAGTCGCTCTATCTGATCAATGTCTTCCATGATGACTCCTTTCAAGTGTGGGTTTTGCTCTATCATGTTCTGATATCTCGGATTGTCTATGAACACAAGTTCTCCTTTGTTCACCTTGGTGACTTCGATGTTCCCTTGATTTCAATGGTTGACAATTCGACTTCCCTCGTAGTCACGCCGAGCATCATATCAATTTTTCGTATTTCTTTCTTGGACGGCCGCTTTGGAATGCGATCCAACAGTGCTGCCGACGCGTAGGAACTGCCTGCCCCGGTGTCAAGCAGGGCTCTGCACTTAACACCTTCAACTTCGACTATATTCATATGACCTCCAGCCACTAAGAGTTGTTCTGATTGCTCACAGATTGAAGTATGGTGTTTCTTGTTACATTTCTGACATCCGTGTTTGCTTTTACAGTTGACAGCACGATGTTGACTTCCTGTGCAATTGAAGCATAGTCTCTTTTCCGCCAGAATCTTTTTTCTTTGTTCTCTTGTTACAACCTTTGGGCAGTTCGTGCCTTTGTGCGTGGTATCCTCGCAGTACACACAACCTCGTTCTCGCGTGTCGCGTCCCGAATCCTTTGCATGGAAAAACTTCGATCTTGAACCTGTAATGTTCGTGGTTTTGTATCAATATCAAGCACTTTTAAGTATAACAATAGATATCAAACAACTTGTACAAACAGCATAGTACGTATCCAATTACTTCCCGGTTCCCTAGCCTCGTGCTTCAAAAAACTTAACTAACTTTCTAGTCACGTGTGTGCTAGTGTCAATAATGTCAACATTGCATCCCTCCCTTGATTTAAATATGAACTCTAGTACTAACTATAACAAAATATGCATATAATGTTTAAACTGTATCTTATCTGTTTTTGTCCAGGTCAATCATAAATGTTATTTCCATATCTGTACACCCGCTGTCTTTCTCTTGCCGGATATCTCGGACCATCATCTTGTCTCTGACCATTGTTCTGCCGCGGACGATCATTCTGTCTCAGTCCATCATACTGTTCATGCTCTTCGTGGACATCTTCATCTGAGGAATAATTTTCTTCATCCATTATCTCTGTTGACTCCAACGATCTGCCATGTCTGGGGTGATACTTTTTAAAGAACGAAATGTTCCGAGTTAAGCAGGGCGTAGCGTCGTAGACGTTTCGATAAACAGTTTTGAATTATGGCCGATTTTACTTCCTTGTCGATATTTTCGAAGTCACAGGTTGCCGCCAGCTTCCTAAGACGAGTTGAAAACTGATCGATTGTTTCATGTGGTTGTTGTTTGGCTTCACGAAACTTAAAAATTTCAAAATCGACATGTTTTTTAGGTGAAAAATACGTATCGAGGGCAGCGATAGCGGAATCATAGTCGTCGTCTTCGCCGATGTCAACAAGGGTATCAAAAATATCCTGAGTCTCTTGGCCAGCTTGGTACAACAAGAGAGCCCGCTTTTGTTTCTTTTCAGTCACATTCAGAGCAACAAGATATGTTTCAAATCGTCGTTTCCACTTTTTCCAGCGCTGACTGAGAGAGTTTGGATCGGACATGGGATCAAATGGCGCCATTGGAGCTACATTGATTCGGCCAGTCGCCATGACTGTATTCGTAAACTAGAGATTTCAAAATCGTTTGTATTGATAAACGATAGCTGTTTTTTTGTTTGTTTGTTTGTTTACCTCGTCGCCAATGTAATGTTCGTGGTTTTGTATCAATATCAAGCACTTTTAAGTATAACAATAGATTAATTAACTTCAGGTATGCCATAAACTGTTAAATATTAAATATTGACAATCTCCAACACCCGGCGAATAACAAAAACATTCACGTGCGCCATCACGTGAAGATGCGACCTTTGGACATGGGCGTACCGGAAGGAAAAAATTAGGGGGGCGGAAAGAAAATTGCCCGACTTTTCGAATTGCCCGACTACTACCGAAAATTTTTTTCCGGAAAAATAATTTTGGCGACCTCCCCCCCAAAATAATTTCGGTCAGTGTACCATTTTAGGGGTCAAAAAAATTTTCCGGACAACCAAACTTTTTCGGAACATAAGACAAATTTTCCAAAAAACACAAAATTGGCGCCCACAAAATTGACTTAATTTTAGACAAAATTGACAGAATTTGTCCCATTTTTTTTTATTGCACACCAAAATTGCCCGACGCCCAACAAACTGGGGGGGGCTTCCGCCCCCCCCCCGCCCCCCCGGCCGGTACGCCTATGCCTTTGGACATTCCTAGTACGTAATTAAAACTTTCGCTTTAAGTAACTGCAGTGTAGCCAGTGTTTAATATAACGTTTTAACAATAAAATATTTCATGTATTTACGTTCATTTGTTCTTTAATTTGTTGTTTCTTTGACTATTGATATATAATAAAACACTTATTTACTGAGACCTCGGGAAAGCAGTGTGTTTTGTGGACCCTCTACCGTCGATCGTGAAACATCGACGGTCTCGGGTCCACAAAACACACCGTTTCCCTCGGTCTCAGTAAATAAGTGATAATTATTTCCCTTTGCTACAAATTATCATATTTAAAAATAGAAAAAACTAAGTTTTATCGCGGTATTTGCCGATAAATCGGTAATCGCTACAGAAAAACAGAACAAATTACAGTAAATCACAACAAACTACAGAAGCGGAAGTTGGACACTTTTTGTATTTTCACTGTAATATCCAGCTTGGCTTGCACAGACAAAGGCCATGAATCGCTAGAATACTGTTGTTTAGTAATACATTTGATATCCGTCACATCCGTAAGTAAAATTTCTTACGCTGAATCGAACAACAAAGTCGAACGGACCACAGACACAGTGGTATTTTTATCCGGCCTTATTGCGCCATTAGGCATTACCAATACAAGGACAAACGTACTGCGAGTGATTTGTCAACAATACGTACTGCGAGCGATTTGTCAACAATACAATATCGCTTGGCTTTCAAAGACCATAAATAGCTAGAATACTGGGGCCGGTTGTACGAAAGGTGGATAAATCGCTATCCGGTGGATAAGTCCCTATCCAGCGGATAAATTTTATCCAGAGTGAAAATCGCGTTGTACGAAGCTTGGATAACTTTATCCAACGGATAAAATGCACTATCCGTTGGATAAATTTACCCAAGGTCCGGAGGTAGTTTAAATCCACTATCCGGCGGATAAAACTTAAAACTTTTCGTCCATCGTGGAAAAGTTTGTGTTATAAACTGAACAATTTACATAAATTTTGTACAATATGGCGTCTATCGAATTCCTGGTTTTCATTTACCTTTAAATAACCTACCTCGAGCCACTGATCTAAGATCAGTGACCTCGAGCAAACAGACGAGCAGAGCGAGTTTTTAGACGAGAAATCCCAGATGAAAACATCTTGCAGTACTATTCCGACAGCGATTTGCGAGCACGGTATCGTTTCGGTAGAGAAGCAATTTTGAACATCGTCCGCCTTATTGAAGAGGAAATACGTCCTGCAACGAACCGAAGCTTTCCAATTTCGGCAACAAATCAAGTGTTGATAACATTAAGATTTTTGGCAACAGGCAGTTTCTTGCAAGTTACAGGAGACACGATCGCTGGGGCAGATAAGTCTACCGTTAGTCGTATTGTTCGTCGAGTAACTTTGGCAATCGCTCGTAAACTTGATGATTTCGTGAAATTCCCGGGAACACAACACGAGAAAGCCCTCATCAAACAAGGGTTTTACGACCTTGGAGGTTTTCCATGCGTTATCGGATGTGTTGACGGGTCCCATATTAGGATCGTAGCTCCATCAGCAAACGAGTGCAATTTCGTCAACAGGAAAGGATATCATAGCATAAACATACAAGGGATCTGTGACCACAAAGGTTTGTTTATATCAAAGCAGGATAATTTAATACTAGTGTGAAACGCACCACATTCGTTCACACTATTCTAGCACAATATTCAGCATCAGCAAAAATTCCTTAGATTTTGTAAAATTTCCTTAAATGTGTCTGGGGAGGGTTGAAATCATGGGAGAGGGGGGAGTTTGGTGTTTGTTTTTTTGGGGGGTCACCAGAGTTTGAGAAGTAATTTTTTTGGGGGGGCTCATGGAAGCAGAAAGCTTTAGTTCTGTGACAATGTTTTGACCTCCAACATACCCAGTAAATGTTATGCCGAAAATAGGCTCTTACTTGTTTTTACTTTTTAGCCCCTTTTTTGAACCAAAATTTCCAACAATTTGCCAATTTTCCAGAAATGTGAGCGGGACAGTTGCCCACCACCCCCACCAAACTTGTTGTAAATATAGGCCTAGAGGCCTGCTAGCTTTTTCTCATTGAGCTTTAATTGCATATGGTACTATAGGGAAATTTCTCAATGTTGTTGCAAAATGGCCTGGTGCAACCCATGACAGTCATATCTTCAGAACATCAGCAATTGGGCTGGCACTAGAAGGAACAACATTGGATGATGGTGTTCTTCTTGGTGATAGTGGGTATCCATGTTTACCATATCTTATGACACCATACAACAACCCCATCACCGTACAGCAACGGCGATTTAATCGAGCACAAAAATGCACAAGATCTTCGATTGAAAGAGCTTTTGGCATCTTAAAAAGAAGATTTCATCTCTTGCATTCAGAGATTCGAATGGCCCCAAACAGAGTTTGCACTCTTGTTGCTGCATGTTGCGTGCTTCACAATATTGCCATTGATTACAATGAACCAATGGGGTATCATGACGAGGATGAAGACCAAGTAGACCTTGGCAATAACTATCAAGGTGCAAATAGGGGAGATGCTGTCAGAAGCCATATTACAAACACATATTTTTAATTCATGTTTCAAAAAATTGTAATTCAAATTTCTAATTGACACAATTAACTTAATATTATTTGTTATCGTTACATATATTTACAAAAATATTCTTACTTTATATTCAACAATTTTGTACAAAAATTTGAATCTGATATACACTGTCGTAGTATTATTTTTCAAAAAAATAAGCATAACAACGCACGGCATACAAAAGATGCAACAATATAATAAGGTCTAAAAATGGAGACCTTGCATGGTTTTAAGCATACAATACACCCTTTCGATGATTATGGCATTTGGCCTGGGAGCCTCGCTCTCATGAATTGTGAGCCAATCACCTTGCATAATTCACTAACGAAAGCAAGGGTCCAAGACCAAAAAGATTGTGTGACGTATTTATTGAAAGGGTGTATGTGTGGCATGCATATATTCAATGGGTATAATATACCTTTCAAATATAAACAATAAAACAAACTCAACTTGTCATTCAAATTAAAATGCTGCCTCTTCTGCTTCTTTAACTTCCAGTTTTAGTTTTTTTTAATGAGTTTTGCATTCTCTAATTCAACAGAAATCTTCTCCCTCTCTAATTCCAAGATTTCCATCTGCATTCTCTGCAGGTCTTGCGCTGTTACTTTCCTTTTTTGATATGGCGAGTAGTGGGAAGTGTTTGGTTGGAAGATTTGTTCTCGGCACTCATACTTGGGGGTAAAGCAATGAACTCAATATCGATTGTTGAGATAGAGATGGTAGGGTTCATTGGTGGTGGATCATCTCCTTCTGAGGGCTCACTTTCAATCAATTCTCGTAATGATGGTTGGTTTACAAATGGGTCATTGAAAAGGTTGTCAGGATTGATGAGTTCAGTTGTGTCAGTGACAGTAGTAATAAGCTGCTTATCATTTGATTCATTTCCTGAAAAAATCAATTTACTTTTATATAAATTAATGTACACGAACTGATGAAGTAGAATCCTATAGAAAACACACTCAAACATGAAACAAACTTGCTTGACAATAACAACAATGGTACATATCATGAACTATTTATTTACTAAACTACAAATATTGACTATAAAATATGAGTTATAACTTATCTGAAGCAATTAATACTGTCCTCGAGTCAAACTTTTATATAGTGTCCGGTTTAGTTTAGATATACCCAGTAGCTCGGCAGTCTATTTTACATTGAAACACACGGCTGCCTCATACATCCATTTCCACTTGGTCACTTGGACAAACTTGGTTGTTTTTAGACTATTTTCGACATGTTCTGTATCTGTCGTTTACTTTTCAGCTATGCCTATGATTTCAGTGATAAATATGCTGAAATATTTATTAATTGGGCAAAATTACGCAACCTACCGGATTCAATGCCCCCCGTTATACCGGAAAAGCTGGGCTCGTCTTCAAAGAGCTCGATGATTCGCCGAGACGTTTCCTTGACTGGCGCCGGTGCACTTCCGCCTCCGGTTTGCTTCTGTTGATGTTTTGTGCGACTGTAATCTTTTTTCGCTGCAGAGACCATCGTTCGCCACTTAGGCCCGTTTCATACGTCGCACTATCGTCGAATTTAATTCAGACGAATTTAATTGAACCAATTAAATGCGACGTTAGTGCGTCGTATGAAACGAATTAAATCCGTCTGATGAATTAAATTCGTCCAAGACGTTGTATCTGTCATGGTCAGACGGATACAACGTCTGTAGCGCGTCTTCGTTTCATACGACGTGTTATCGTCGTGTCGAATTAAATGCATAAATTATGTTAAAGTCTGTTTCTCTCTTTCTGGTCTCGTGGTTTTTTACTTCTGGGTAATCCATGATCGCTAGACATGAAATGAATTCGTCTGAATTAAATTCGTCGTTTGAAACGAAACCACTTTAGTGTCGACCAATTGACGAATTTAATAACGAATTAAATTCGTCTGAATTAAATTCGACGTATGAAACAGGCCTAATCTTTGATTTCACCGGTCGTCCTCCTGGCAACGCCGATGGCATTGACTTTATCCGTAATGGATTTCCATACGTTGGCCTTCATTTTATTGTTTAACGTATTGGAAAATTTTTCTCGGATAACGCTCAAATTTTCCTCCGCCAGTTCGAGCAACACTGATGCAGGGACCGCGGAGACGGGGGGGGGGCTGGGGGGGCTTTAGCCCACTTCTTTAGCCCCCTCACATTTTTATTTTTGTTGTGTTAAGTTTTTTAAGGAGGGCTTAAAATTGTTAAGATACTTTTAAATTTTTTTCTGCGCTGGTGTTGTGTACTCAGGTGAATAATATGTTTGTGATGTTACTCTGAGTGCATATCCACACCGGGCGAGCTTGAAAAATGCCCGGTCACGGTGGGATTCGAACCTACGACCTTTGGAATACTAGCCCAATGCTCTTCCAACTGAGCTACGCGGTCAGGACGGTTCGAGTAAGTGATATTTCGGAACAGTATCTAGTTCCTTCAATACCAATGTGTTCTTGTAATATGAATTTTTTTCTGCGCTGGTGTTGTGTACTCAGGTGAATAATATGTTTGTGATGTTACTCTGAGTGCATATCCACACCGGGCGAGCTTGAAAAATGCCCGGTTCGAATCCCACCGTGGCCGGGCATTTTTCAAGCTCGCCCGGTGTGGATATGCACTCAGAGTAACATCACAAACATATTATTCACCTGAGTACACAACACCAGC
>CACRXK020003035.1:2842-38694 GCA_902702795.2 Paramuricea clavata | reverse complement strand
CATCATGATACAATATATATATATTCTCATCATGCCTCGTTCTTCAATGAACCCAGTATGAAAGTATACTTTGGCATTGAGCGATTGCGCGTATACAGTTTGGCATTGCTACTTGCTAGCTTCACTGAAGCTTGCATGTATATCTTTATATTTAACGAGTGCTCCCTTATATATCGGTTAAACACTTTCATGGTGAGAAAATCCTAAATAAACGATATAAACCTTCACCGACGTCCTTCATTAAATAATGGGCCAGTTACTGATTATGTTAGCTTAAAATGTTAAGAATATTAGCATGCATGCAACCAACATGTATAGTGAAAAAAACGCGATAAGCCAGGAATTTGGTTTATGGCTATATGCATGCACACATCAGTGTTACAGTGATCCGCTTACAACGAGAAAACGAATATGCCTATATACGTATCGTCATCGCTGCAGGATTGTCATAAAATATTGCGAAATCCTGCATTAATCAATTAATAAAATCAATTGTAAAGTATATGCTTTTAAAAAATATAAAACCAATTTAACACTCAAATCCGGAACGGTAACAAATATTAATGCAATGAAACACAAAGCAAAGGCTTAGTCACCTTAGTGCGTTTCTGTTGCTTTCTTTTAAACAACTTCCTATTCCGTATTATCACATATATTATCTTCCAAGCAGTATAAACAATAGGTTTTTACCACTAACCTATCAAATTAACATTGGTCATTGGGAATTGTAATTTAATATACCACAAATACGAAATTTTTATCAGAAAATATATGCCTTCATCTTAGCTTGAATCGAGCGTATTTTAATTAATGACTTAAAGTGCTTTCCAAATTGATCCGAAATATCCAACTTATTTGATTGCTCTTCCTTTTTGACTTTTTTTATCATGTTTTCCAACTTATCTTGCAAATTATTTACCGCATCGTATTGCTTTGTGCCATCATCACATGGTGTCTTAAATTTCACCGCTTCCTTTGTATGCCCTTCCTGTATGTTGTCATTTTTTCATTTACTTTCGCGTCAACATTATACTCGGTTACACCGTGCTTGCCGTATATACTCACTTTTTACGATCATATACAAGATTTCCAACAACTATTTGTTGTATTGTGTTGCCACTTGGCTGGCGCACTCTTAAGTCGTCCACGACTCGTGAAACATTCTTTACAAGTTGTCACGAGTCGTGAAATTTCACGGCTTTAACGAGTCGTACGAATTTCGTCAGGTTCACCACTTGGCTGGTGCACACTTAACTCATTCACGACTCGTGAAACATTCTTTACAAGTTGTCACGAGTCGTAAAATTTCACGGATTGAACGAGTCGTACGAATTTCGTGACGTTCATCGCTTGGCTCCTGCACTTTTAAGTCCTTCACAACTTGTGAAACATTCATTACAAGTTGTAACGAGTCGCGAAATTTCACGGATTTAACGAGTCGTACGAATTTCGTGAAGTTCACCACTTGGCTCCTGCACTCTTAAGTCCTCCACGACTCGTGAAATATTCCTCACAAGTTGTCACGAGTCGTGAAATTTCACGGATTTAACGAGTCGTACGAATTTCGTGAGGTTCACCACTTGGCTGGGTGCACTCTTAAGTCCTTCACCACTCGTGAAACATTCATTACAAGTTGTCACGAGTCGTGAAATTTCACGGATTTAACGAGTCGTACGAATTTCGTGAGGTTTACCACTTGGCTGGGTGCACTCTTAAGTCCTTCACCACTCGTGAAACATTCATTACAAGTTGTCACGAGTCGTGAAATTTCACGGATTTAACGAGTCGTACGAATTTCGCGAAGTTCACCACTTGGCTGGGTGCACTCTTAAGTCCTTCACGACTCGTGAAACATTCATTACAAGTTGTAACGAGTCGTGATATTTAACGAGTCGTACGAATTTCGTGAAGTTCACCACTTGGCTCCTGCACTCTTAAGTCCTTCACCACTCGTGAAACATTCCTTACAAGTTGTAACGAGTCGTGAAATTTCACGGATTTAACGAGTCGTACGAATTTCGTGAAGTTCACCACTTGGCTGGGTGCACTCTTAAGTCCTTCACGACTCGTGAAACATTCATTACAAGTTGTAACGAGTCGTGAAATGCTGCTGTATTGGACAACCATCCCTGCAAAAAACAGAATTATAGTATTTTTCATTTTAACTTTGTTAAAGACCACCCTAGGCAGAAACCATTTTTTCCTCTTTAATACAGTGCCTGCACTACCTATTACTGTTATAATCCCTTTACATTCTATAATGTACATTCATTTTATTTAGACATACTTTCAGAAAGGTTTCTGAAGCTTTCATCGATTTCTTCAAACAACCCAGGAGGTAAAATAACTTCACCATATGAAGATCTTTTGATGATGCCAAAGCAGGTGTATTCCTCCATCCATTCAGAGTTATTATCAAGTGCTTTCTTAGGATATTGTAGCTTTCTTTTGACTGGCCTACCAACCCTCTTGCTTTCAGAATCCACTACAAGCTGTAAATTAAATTATAGTAATTACTGTAGGTGTATGTTTACAGCCTTAATTGTTTTTATCAAGCCTTATAATGCATGAATAATAGAATTCTTTAATAAAATAGAAATACAATTAAAAACAATCTGTATATATTTTAAAGGGTTAAATTATCTACTGTACAATGGGACCAACTGAAGTTAGCTGACTGTCAGTAAGTTAAATGCAGTTTGCAAGGTATATGTTTAAAGAATAATATTTAATTGTATAAGAATAAAGATACTTACATGGAAGAATGTTTTTCCTGTCTTTTTGTAACGATAAACAGCTCTACGGCAGGCCGAACAAAGTATACCTGGCTCGTCGTACGACACGCCGAAGCAAGCTTCGTGGTCATGACGTTCTGGAAGGTTTTTTCGTGTCGTTTCCAATTTTTTGTCTAAATATTTGTGGCAAACTATACACTTAGGAATTTTTTTAGTTGGAACTGAAGAAACTAAGTGAATTATAAGCAGGAGAAAAGGCAAAAGGCATTTAAAAAAGTTTGCCGCCATCTTTGTTTATTGTGATTTTTAAATTTCCCGCGAGCGCCACGCAATTTTCACGCACCCACGCAATTTTCACTCGCGCATGCTCAGACAAATTTCCCAGCTGCTACTTTTGGCGCCATTATCGAACGTTAGCCGTTGGGATTTGCTTCGACGAGGGATACGGATAAAATACAAGCGTAAAACCTCGTTTGATGCAGTATATTCTGGACAAATAAACAATTTATTAGGAAAATACGTTCAAGAAACGTCTCGTGCTGTACTAGCCTAATTCTGGCAAATGTTATTTACTTTCTTCACCTTCGTGTCGAAGACTGTTGTTTGCTGATGGCCAAATCACGACAGCGGACATCAATTATTCAAAATATGTTCTTATAGCTTCACGTTTACGATACGAAACACGTTTTAATGTAAGATTATTTATTTTTTGTATATGTAGGTTCTAGTTGAAAGTGACAGCGACAATGAAAAAAGTGCAAACAACATTGAAATATCCAGTTCACTACTACTAGCTCAAATCCTGCGACATATCACTTGTTAGTAGCCCAGTCTAGTTTAACCTTTCCCAATCAAGAATCATCTCCTGAATCAGGCATACTGGCACTGGTTCATTTGATAATGTAAGTTTTTGAACTGGTATTTTAGATTATAGCCTCGGTCAAATGAGGATGAAAGTCATGCATGAATTGCTTATAAATACACAAAGGACATTTCAAGTTCCACATGAACAAAATATTATTAAAGCTTTGATGAGTGTTCCAACTATGTTTCAACTTAATTAAAATACTCTCATCCTCGTTTGATCCATAATTATTTCTTGATTTTACTCGATACTAAATAGTGAAACATCGAATCCAGATAAAATCTTATGCAGAACCCACTGTAATTCCGAGCTGTAATCACATAATTATATAAAAGTCGTTTCAGTAGCAGCAAAAGCCAAACTAAACACCAACTAGGATTATTAGGTTTAGCTTTTAGGCCGAGAATAATACACGATTGACAATTTTGTGGCTGATTGATTTAATAGTATACTGTATATTGATGTTGTTGTATACAGGACATCTGACTTACATGTCAAATTAATAGTCAAATCTATGATTATATTGAGCATGGCAGATTTGACATTTGAAACATTGTTGATGTTAATAACCCAATGAGTCGCATTGCGCCCTGATGCGCACTAAGTATTTATTATTTTTCTCTGGTAGTCTAACGCTAGGCAATTTTACTCATCATGGGGAGAGCACTGGCGGTTAATGTGTTAACTAGCCTATCTGCCCATGTTTACAGTTAACCCATTGAGTCGCATTGTGCCCTAATGCGGCCTAATTTATTATTTTACTCTGCCTATCGCAGGAGAATTTTACTCATTAAGGGCAGAGTGCTGGCGCTTAATGTGTTAACTGGCCTATCTGCCCATGTGTCTAGTTAACCCATTGAGTCGCATTGCGCCCTAATTTATTATTTTACTCTTTCTAACGCCAGACAATTTCACTCATTAAGGGGAGAGCACTGGTACTTAATGGGTTAACTGGCCTATCTGCCCATGTGTGTTGTTAACACATTGAGTCGCATTGTGCCCTAATTTATTATTTTACTCTGTCTAACACCAGATGATTTTACTCGTCAAGGTAAGGGCGCTGGTGCTTAATTTTAATGGGTTAACTGGCCTATTTGGCCATGTTTATAGTTAACCCATTGAGTCGCATTGCGGCCTACTTTATTTTTTTTACTCTGTCTCGAGAGGAGAACGCTGGTGCTTAATGGGGTTAATATTGAAAATATAGATCAACATTTGTCAAAACTCATGACTTGTGCAATCATTTCTGTAATAATTAAGATATTAAAATACCAAATATAATGCCTTATGGCTTATTTCAAATAGGGAGATGCTATGTGACTATGTCCATTGAAACTTAGTGGATTTGTTGTAGCTACATCAAATAAATGCTAGCCAAAAACATATTCAAATCAATCGAAGAGAATGTAGAATTGCACTTTACATAAAATTCCCTAGTTATTGTACATTAATGAAAAAGCATTTGAAATGGAAATATATTGTTTTAATTTTATTTCTATGGTTTGTACTATGATATACATGGGCTATACACTCTTTGGGAACCCGCAGGGCTGTTGGCAGAGCATTTCCATGATCTGGAACTTCAGTCCTAAACACGATGTGTGGGTGCGAAGATGTTGTGTAGGAACAGAACTGTACAGATTAGAAATATGATTACTGATATTTTCCAAAGAAAAACTATTAATATATAGAAGAGGAAAGAAAGAGGCAATAAATAGCCCAAAGTATCTGTTGTACATTTGAAATTTAAAAATGGTAGGCTTATTAAGCATGAGATACAGAGAAAAACAGTAATTTTAAACAAATAGATAGGTGAAGTAATTCAAACAAAATGATTTTGAACTTTATTACTCTACTCTGTCGAACGCCTATTCTACTCGTAAAGGGGAGAGCCCTGGTGCTTAATGGGTAAATAAGATTGTATAGTTATATGTATATCATGTATTATGTTTTTATGCAGTCTCCATGAATCACTTGTACCATGGCCAGGCTATGGAAATTCATGTTTCCAATTTTGTATTTATTTTTCTTATGATACAGTATACTGTAAATTTGAATAATATTTGTGTGCTTATAGTGAGCTTATTTTTAGGAGAGTTTGTTGCGAGGCAGCATATATTTTGATATTTCAAAATATTACTGTATATTGGTATGTTATATTTAATGCTTTTGGAAGGGTTATAGGGGTCGGGTGTGATATACTTTTTCAGGTATTTTGTGTCTGATGTATGTAAGAGCTTTATTACTGGGTTTCTTGGTGAGACCTTATATCTTATGTGTCCTATAACCCTCTGTAATTATAATTTCGGATTATTGCATACATTCTAATTGTATTTTTTTGTAGGAGTCCAAAGATGTAAATGATACAATTTCAAACTTATCACAACCCATATTGTGGCCGCTGGCAGCGAACTAGAATACGACTAGAAACTGTCAATCATACGTTATCGAGGGAAAGGATGAAAGTTCCATAACAAGAAACAGTTGTTTTGATGCAATTATCGCCTTATTGGCAAGTTTTTACATCTTCAATATTGAGTACTGCCACACAAAGAGCATCTTGTCCCAGTGCATGGCCAACACCGAAAATGGCATACAACTGCCAATAGTGAGTTTAAGCAAGTGATGTTTTTGACAACACGGACTTCGACCGGAGGTAAAGTTGACGTTTTTTACCAATCACAGTCCTTGACCCAGTATTCTGACGTTGCTCATGCCGTCAGTGTTGTCAAAAACGTCACTTGCTTAAGCTCACTAATGAGGGTCACAGCCTTCTTCAATGACTTGTCATGACTCATGAATATTAGTACTACTGTAATTTTACACTTTTTGAGAGTTATGTTGACATATGCTAACCCAAGTTAATGTTATTGATGGTATGTGTGTATTGTCTCACATCTCACCGAACTGTGGTAATGTATTAGAAATTATTCGTATTGCGTTCACGTTAACAACCGCGCCTGCTATTGCTATCACAAGTTGATTGCTCTTTAAAATTAGAATTGTAAACTTTTGGAGCCATATGGCATATATGTACGAATCTTTTGATGGTTCCCACATTTCGGTGAGATCCATAATACTGACTACTGTGCATGTATATTGTAATTTTAGTTATAGTATTGTGTTTATAATACAGAAATTGGAACATTATTTATCTCAACTTATATTACAATAATTAATTCCAATCTTGGTCTGTTGGAGAAATTGTAATACGACCAAATAAACCCCATTATTTTTGCCTGATTCATTATATACATGTAGAATACGTCTACATGCAAGAGTGCAATCAAATCATGGACATGACTTTAAATTCTATATAAAACGGCACCACCAAAAAGCTATATCAGCTCAATCGGTTCTAAAGCACCTCTTCATTGGGGCTGAGACAGCTCTCCTCTGAAAGGGCCAGAACAGCTCCGGTAAACAAAGTAGGGGGTTAAATTGGCTTTTCTTTTGGATCTATAATGGCTCTGAAATTGGACCAAATTGACCCTTTGGGTGCTACAAACTACACCATGAAAAAAGCTATATTAGCTCCTTCGGCTCTAAAGCAGCTCTTCTTTGGGGCTGAAACTGTGCTCTTATTGAAACAACCTTATTGAAAGTTGAAATAGCCCCTGCTTTTGCCAAAACAGCTCCTACTTAAAGCTGAAACAGCCCTTACACTGGAAGGACCAAATCACCCCTTAGGGGTCGCATTGTTATAGCTAGGTGCCATTTTGACCCCAAAAAAGATCTATTTTGCGGTCACCGTTTTGGCCCCATTTTGGGGGTCGTTTCAGCCCTTTTTAATTTACAGTGTATTTATGCCTGTCCAGATCTCCACAAATCGTTGCATTATTCATAATACATGTTTTATACAGCAATTTGCTCTAGCTGCCGAAAAATTCACAAAACAAATGTAGGTAAAGATCCGAGGAAAACGCCTGGTTAAGAAGCGAAAGCCGTTCTCCAGGAAGCCCAGAGAAATTGACCCACTATGCGAGGTATAAATAAAACATGGTGCGTGGTATATGATGTGACAATAAGAGTACGTTCAAAAATTATAAAAGTAAACGAAAGACGCGTATAAGCTTTTCACTGCCGATATAAAAAACTCAATCTTTGTAATAAAAATGGTATGCAGTTGGTTATAGTTATTACAGTGGAACCCCGTTAATACGGGCACCAACGGGCCGAAATAATATGGCCGTATTAACGGGGTGGCCGTATTAACGGGGTGAGATCAAATATCAATTGTGACGTCATTAAAGCTATATTTATTCGAAAATCACAATAACACCATACCCACCATAATACCTATTAATAACTAAACATTATAAAGTTCAAATAAAGTTTTCACTAAAGAAACAATGTTAGGGAATACAACGTCGCTAAAGAACCTTGTATTCTTTCTTTTCCTTTGCGCGGCTGACAATAAAAATAAAAAATTTAGTAATATGATGCAACTTGAATTGTGTGTTTGACTGCACAAGGTGTCTTAAATTATACTCCATTTCCGTCCGTAAACACATTATTTTTTGGAGTGACCGTATTAACGGGGTGATTTCTTTAGTTCGGGACTCTACAATATGGCCGTATTAACGGGGTGGCCGTATTAACCGGGTAACTTTATTATAAAATGTATTAGTGTTTCGCCGGGACAAAAAAAAAAGTGACCGTATTATCGAGGTGACCGTATTAACGGGGTGGCCGTAAGGCGGGGTTCCACTGTACATGTATTCCTCTATCAAGAGTCCATCAGCTCATTTTGCTAGTACCATCCGAAAAGATATTTTTTTCGTTGAAGTTGTATATAGCTATGCATGTATGTATAGTTGCTTTACTCTTAGTATGTTTTATAGTCTTCTGCTTTCCAGGCAGGTGAAGCAAGGACTTGTATGTGCTGGTGCCCGACACCAGCTCAGATCTGCACATATTATTCAAACTCCTCACTAGCAAATAATAAAGCCTGCAGTTTTTGAGAACACATCTGACCAATATACAGATTTCTTTAATAAACTAATAAACTGTGTATGCTTTTAACTATAAGTCTCTTAAAAGACTTATCTCCATATCGCCATATATTGCCCAATACCTCCAACATAGGTCAATTTCTCTGGACATTCTGGAGAACGGCTTTCGTCTCTTAACCAGGCGTTTTCCTCTCTATCTACATTTGTTTTGCGACTCTTTCAGCAGCTAGAGGAAATAGTTGTAAAACAATAAAGATTATGGATAATAATGCAATCGATTTGCGGATATCTGGAGAAGCATAAAATATAACTGACACTCAGCTGAAAAACACAATTTCACTAAAGCCAGATAACCGCATCCGTATACAAGCCCTTAATCTTGCTCCGAGAGGTACAAATACCCCGCATACTGTTTTTGCACATCTTTGCACATTTGTAAGCTAATAAATAATAACATCTCTTCCATTTACGAATTTTCGAGTCCTGTGTGGGTTGCGTGATATATAACACGAAATCAGTTCAACTTCAGAGACGATTTCCCCGGAAATGCGCAAGCCTTCGAAGTGTCTCCGCACATTATCATTGCATGAAGAAAGCCGAAACATCTCACTCAGTCCTCGACAGTCTCTACATTGTTTTGGATCCTTCTTACTTAAAAAAAACATTGGCCAGGCATGGTAGTAAAGAGAATCTTAAGAAAAAGCATGTCAAAAAACGAAAGCGCCGTGTTATTTACATTGAATCAGTTATAGAAACCGGATATTAAAAGAAACATTGAAATCGACAACTTTTAATTAATATCAGCGAAATGCATATTGTAAACAAAAGCCAAAACTACAAATATATTTCAAATACAAACTATTTTCCGATAATGGTGACGGAATTGGTCTAAAATACTTTTTATTTAATAAATAGTAGAAGGAACATCGAATAAAACGCCTTCTTTAAACACAAACAATTATTGTGATATTGATTTGTTGCGAGTATTTATTTATTTTAGAGGTTTTAATTGATGACAGGTGACCACCGAGCGGAGATACATTGTCGCTTAATCGCGTTTGTACGGAAAAATATCCATCTCCAGTCACAGGGAGCAGAGGAGTCGAGTTTATCTAGTAAAACAAGACAAACACCATATTACCTTGTCAATTGTAGTATATTTCATTTTAAAATCCCAATGTTCGCATTAAAAATGCATATTTATTTCATCAAAATTATCGAATATGAAACAAAAATATGAATTTTCAACATTAATATACTCCGCTGCCTTGAATTACCGTAGACTTGTATTTTCCGAAAAGCTAACGAACAATGGCCGAGATATCAACGAATAAGAAACGAAGAAAGGGAGGAAACATTGCAGATCTTTCGTCGCATGTGCACCGCAACACCCTATGACGGAAGTGAATAAAACCGGCCATTGACCAATGACGAAGCAGAACTTCATTTGACAGTTGTAATTAGTATTCGGAAAATTTGAATCAATCATGCATAAACACGAAGCAATACGTCACTTCCGTCATAGGGTGTTGCGGTGCACATCGTACGAAAATAATCGATGAATATCGATCGTCAAATATGTGGGTTAAACGACCGTTTATTGAAATGTATTTCCAAGCATAGTAAGAATAGATAATTTCTAGATGGCATACAAAAAATTATGTTTTTTTATGAAATATTAAGCAAGTTATAGCCATCCTAAAATATCACCCCAATGACTGTTTCCTCTGTTTCCTCCCTTTCTTCGTTTCTTATTGTTTACTAAATATAGCGAAATGTGAGCCCACAATAATTGTTACATGAAATTACATGAAGTACGAATAAAAAATCTTACAATGTTTGTAAACTTTATATGTTTCACGACAATTTCAAATGAAAGATATTACAATTAACAAGGCAAGATGGCGTTTGTATTATTTTACTAGATAAACTCGACTCCTCTGCTCCCTGTGCTCCAGCTTACAAAATTCTGTCATACAAAGTGAAATTTTAACTAAATGGACTAGCATTGTTCTCCAATAAACCTAAGACGAACATTAACAAGAAATAATGTCTAACAAGGACACCATCTCATAAATGTTAGCCGCCCATGCATAGGGGAGGATTTGCCTCATAAAGACTCCTTTCGTTGTCGCGGGAAATGAGTTTGATCAAAACTTTTCTCATTTGATATGAATAACTTAGTTATTCATCTACATATTTTAATAGGATTTAAATTTCAGAGGCAATCCACTTTTTTACTACGCCTTGCGGAATCCATTAGGTTTTCGATCATGAATTACGGACTCCAATGGGAAAAATATTACTGCCTCTAAAATCGCCCGTCCCAAATAGATATTTGGCTTATTATTACTTTCGTGAAATGAACATGCGTTATTCAATATAAAAACACGGATTCATGTTCTGTAGACCCTCGCACGACTTCAGTGCAAAGTTAGAAAAATTGTAAATATCCGTCCTAATCATGAGCGCCATTTTGGATTCCTGAACGTGTCTAATATGTTTGAGGATAAACAAAAATATAAGACAATATTCAAGAATGACTATTTGAACAAGAATCAGGATACATCAAGGAAGTTATAGATGTATTATCAAGCCAAACGAAAATTGAGTCAGAATTCGCTGGACCGTTCTTGCAGACAATGCGGATATATAAGTATAGGTTAAATACCTAGAATGCGGGATATATGTCAGCTATTGAGCTGAGCTCGAGGTGCCGTAGGCTCCGAGGGCGAATAACTGACTTGTATCCCAAGTTCGAGGTATATAACCTACGTATATAATTTTTGAGGAGGTTTTCCAACAAGATTTTGTCGACTTTAAAGGCTTTCAGTCGAGATTTCTCCACAATTTTCATCTAATTATTTATTCAAGGTAAATAACATAGTTATATCCCGCGGTATATCAAAGAAAACAGACTTAAAATTATATAATAGACGTTTAATTTTACACAACACAGCATTATAATAGCTATCACGTCGTTTGAGCCTACAACGAAAAACTAGGCTAGCATAATGCTCCCAGGGGCTCAACAAAACACATTACGTTTACTAATATTGGCTCAATTGATTTATATTAACGAGAATTAACGGTGCAAACAATGAACATTTTAGGTGAACACAGAGGCTACAAAAAGCTTGTTTCCCTAAATTATGGTATGTGCCAAGTAAAATTGTTGCAAAATTTCAGAAAATGTAGTTTAAAGAGAGAACAGAATAAAAATTGTCAAAATTTCATTGTAACCAACAAAAAGTACATATGAAGCCAATTTAACATCCATAGCTTTTAGGTAAGGCCAATTATATACGATAAACACAAAGGTGGATAGGGTGGCTGGGTATTTTTTATAGGAACAATACTACATGTAATTATGAAGGGTTAAAAGTGTTACATTACAGATTTGTATCATTACCACCAAATGATGTCTCGTGTTCCTCTCTAAATTCGGTGAAGGTATCACTGGCATCGCTTGCCTTTTTTGATATTGATTCTTCTGATTTTTCTGATCCTTCATCTGAGCCGGATTGTGTACTGAGACCGGAATCGTCATCCAGGGCTTTGTTAGTGTAGGATTCAGCATCGCCTTTCTCTGAGTCATATTTAACCTCTCTTTCATACCCTCCTCTGATCTTCCATACGTACATGTGTACACAAGGAACGAAGTAGATGATTTTTAGAAACAGTGTCAACCAAGGCAAGATCAGGCTCATAAAGCTATTCCTGAGGAGAAGGTCCCGCTGGATCATCCATCGAGCTACTCCGTGGACCATGCAATGCCCCACTGTCAGCATGAAGCAGACAAAGCCGAACTGAGATTGGATGAAGCGCCATTCCCGCCAGTTCATCAGGGACCCAATAGCAGGGACTGAGGTGAGACCAATGATCCCCATTGAACAGAGAGCGATCAGCCCAGTGGCAATACATCCTTCACCGTGCAGGTTCATCTTGGTATCGACTGGAATCTTGGTGTCTTCTGTGGCGTTGACTTCAACAATGACGTATTGTTGTTTGAAGAGGTAATCGAAGTAAGATCCATTCATGCAGCTCATCACCGTAATCATGTGCATGAAGCCAAACAACAAAGAGTAGATTCCCAGTTGTTTGCGACCTTGTAGCCAGCTATCTAACCATGGCTGGAAACGTGTGTGTTTGGAGCCATAGTAGATCTGAGCAAAGGCTGCCAGTACTCCTGGTAGGTAACAGAATGCCAGGAGGTTGACACTGACCGCCCCAGTTGCCTTGTACAACACGTAGGTTGGTATCTGACTGGTATCGTACCTATCTACCGCGATATACATGACAACAAAGAGATAGAGGAGCTCCATTAGAAACAAGCCAATCGTGAATAAAGTAGGCCAGCCCCAACCTCGAAACAGATACAGAGGTTCAGACTCCAGATCTCTAGCCATATGAAGCCTGCCAGCATTGTGGACAGCGAATCCAATATCTCTGGACATCTGGGCAACAGCTTCCAAGGCAGACAAGTCATCGCTGGCTACGTAAACCTGGCGATGTTCGTTGGAAGTGTCATCTCCCATTGAGTATGCAGATACGGTGTTGAAGCATTTGATGACAATTGATTTGGGAAGCAAGTCAGCAAGTTTTTCTGCATTGGACTTTTCTTCGGATCTCTTGGATGGATTGCTGACATCGACCAGCAATTTGCCTTGTAAAAAATCTTCATGGATTTTGAGGGAGTCTGCGTACTTATAAGGAATAGCGACAATTACCATGTTTGAAGCGATGATACAGTCTCGTACAGAAACGAGATGTGCAGCTTTAAGTATTTCGTCACGCTTCTGGAGGTTCCGGTTGAGTGGACTGCGGCTTCCAATAGTAACCTGGTAACCATTCTGGATTAGTCGTTTGGCGAGTGCGCATCCAAAATCTCCAGTCCCTATGATGGATATTGCTCGCTTAGTGCCCATCGCTAATCTACAACCAAAATACACAAAAATATACAAAAATTAATAATTAATATACAGTATATCCAAAAGAATGGCACTCTGAGAAGAATCATCCTGTAATTATTTAAGTTAATGCAAAATTGTAAAAGCATGACACATTTTGTGTTTCTGACTAAGCTGTCGTGTAGCTTCAAACAGTATCTGCCACGCAATTCCGAAACATTGCATTTTGATTTCCACATCCATTTTGCTCAATTTCCCGAATTTGATCAAAATGGCCGCTCAAACGCTCAACTTGGCTACCTTGGACTTTTTGTCTGCCGGTACTTCAAAACCAAATATCGAGTATTCGACACAAAATGTTTGCTCAACTGCACCATTTCAATACGCTAGTTGGGATTTTGCTATTCTCACATGGTTACTTCAAATGTAAGTGATTCCATTGTGTGTAACCGACAGCTGTAACTAAAGATAGATAATAACCTACGTTATTTGTGTCAAATATATTTTTGACTTTTTCTTGTCAACAACGGTTATATTGTTAGTTTTGTAAGAGGACATTTTTTGGGACAACCTGTACAAATATTAATACTTAATAATTCTCTACACACATTGTCTCTTTAGACATTTGCTACGGACAATTGTGAAACGCAATGTCATTACCGACTAAGAGAGCGCGATAGAGCCACTTTAAGAGAAACATTGTCGTAAAAGACTAGAATCAGGTTTGGTTTACTGTTCGTATATGAGTGAATATCCATAGAGAACAATGCGTTGTGCTATTTTCATTTCTATTAAGGTTGTTCTCAAAAAGCGCACCAAATTATGTCACGTGTCCTTGGCACAGCAAGCCCAAAACTAAATGGTAAAGATAACTAATTTAAGTCAGTCTAAGCTTATTCGACAAGCATATAGTCCGGCAGCTAAAGGTACAAAATGCATGTTTACTTACCCTAACAAGGGACAATTCCATTTTGCTTCCATCTTTTGCCTTTAAGGGTAGTAAGTTCATTTCTGTATGTTGACAGCGTTCAAACTTTTTGTGGGCTCCTGCTCGTTTTCTCGAAATTTTCTAGTAAATTCCTATCTTGTTAAAAAACGTGAAATTTCAGGTTCCACTTATAACAAAAATGATTGGCATCATTGGAAAGCTCATAAAAAACTACATATGGGACATTTAAATGGTTACCTAAATTTTTAAGTGGTGTTCGAGTTATTGCTGTTCCAAATGTGAAAAACAGACCAAAAACTCACAGAAATCATGGGTAGTAGTCGGAAAGCAAGTATTCAACAGCTCATAATACAAGAAGAACTTGAAAATCTGTGTAACCGTTTAAATATCTTATATGTAGTTTTTTATGGGCTTTCTAATGATGCCAATCATTTTTGTTATAAGTAAGCCTGAAATTTCACGTTTTTTAACAATATAGAAGTTTACTAGGAAAATCGGAGAAAAACGTGTTCGCAGGAGCCCACGAGAAGTTTGAACGCTGCCAGCATGCAGAAATGTACTTACTACCCTGAAAGGCAGAAGATGGAGGCAAATTGTCCCTCGTTAGGGTAAGTTTTTCCACCCAGCTGCCTGGCTAATAAGCTTTATTTAATCGCAACATATTTTATTTATTGTGCCGCGAAACAGTCTACTATTTCTGCAGGCTAGTTCCCTGTAAAAGTGAGATGCCGCAGGAATGACAGTGAGTAAGTAACAACCAAAAATGACTCACTTCATCAGAAACTTACTCAAACTGATTCTGAAGAGAAACAAGAACTCTAAATTAATTTTATATTGTTGCATGCCTTCCAGTTCAATCCAGTGGAAAATGAGGTCACAATGAGGTTCTATTCTAAGAATTAAAATTATCATTAAACTGTAATACCAAAGAACTACAGTAAATATGATGGTTCCAAAGATGAGTTGACCAAACGGTGATGGTTAGACATCCATAATTGTGATGTACCTCAATCCACAACATAGGCCTACCTGTAAACCATTGAACTATCGTGCTATTTAGTGTCCAATAACTTGTAAAGTACACTCAGCATAATTGTCTCTCCATGTAGTAGTATAGTTGTAGTAAACGTACTTTGTCGAAGACCGCTTCCAGAATATTAATGCTATATGTGGAAGAATAAAGTTGGGGACGGGAGTTACTTCTTCACTTCAATTATTGCAGTAGGGCCTGTGCCCCTAAGGTCCTCACGTTTTCTATACCACTGAGATCCAAAAACTCACTGTGAGCTTGTATTGTCAGGCCCGTTAATTTTTGAAAAGAGCATCAATTGTTGTCTAACAGTAAGGATAACCAGTAATTACGCTTTGCTTACTTCATCACGAACAAGAAAAGAACCATTTTCATCATTTCGGTTCAACATAATCACACAAATTACACCCGTTTCCATAATTATACAACCAGGTAAACATATATGAATAGTTTTACGGCAATTAAAATATGTTAACAACGCTTACATTGATATCATGTTCTACACTCTCAATGGACTGCATTGCAACTTGGCTGAAAAATTCACCATCCGTGCAGTAATAACGACGACCCCATTTCACAAAATTACTCACTCGCCCGAGTTACTTGCCGGCTAAATACTGTACAGGAATGGCACATCGGACTAACAGCTAAATCCTGAAACTTTACAGTCAACGCCATCATGAATCTGACCACGCAGAGCCTTGGGTACACTGAGCGGTATAATTTATTATCCGGAGAGCATGCTCCCATCTCTCGTCAGTCAAAGTCATACCGCATATATGCGACAGATGCCGTTTGATGGAGATGTTTCGAATATAGAGTTAAGAATTTTGAGTAGCTATAAATAGGGCAGGCAAGACAGGAAATTTCGTAAATATATATTCATTAAAAATTCAGAAACGAAAGCAAATAGATCAAATAATCAAACATTCTTCTGATGCACCCAACAGTGCGAAACATTGTTTTGTATATATTTTACAGTGTCGAAAATGTATAAGGCTATAGTTTTCTCCACTCGTATAAATGTCATTTTATAACATTTTTCCCCAAAATGCTTTCTAAACTAGTTGCTCTTATATTATCAATTTGGCATCAATCATGCAGGGACGATATTTCCAATAATAAATAACACTAGTAACATGATGAATTCCTTTGCACTCCAACGGCCAAAAAAACTTATAACTTAAGGCTCTTATGTATTCATCGCAAAGACCAACCCGCAAGTTCGCTGCGAGCACTTTTATCCAATACAATGCTCGAAAGTTTATTCTAATTAGATGCAAGTTCTCGCCGCAGGCTTGCGAGGGCGTTTTGCAATGAGCGGAAAAGAGCCTTTATGCTTGAACGAAAGGAAGTCTTCATCCTTATTTATTCATTTATTTATTTAAAAATAGCCTTTCAGCTGAAAAAGGTACAAGAAATCATAAAGGCCGATTCTCAAAGGGCCGTGCATTTACTTAAATTTACAATACTACAAATATTTGAATAACTATTATTTAACTACAATTTCTAACACTGTTAATTACCTCAGCTCGTTTAGTTTTATTTTGGGAATTCCAGAATTTGGCGGCCGCATGACTAAAGGATCTTTTCATGGCATTTGTATTTGGTTTTGATAGTTCCAGCACCAAGTCTTTGCTTCCGAAGATTATAAATATCATTACAAATAACATGAAACATTTCATTAATCCCTTCAGGGCATTTTTCCAAAGAACCTTTGTAACATAATTCATAGTTTGAGAATTTCGTCTATCCTGCTGATTATTCCATCCTAACTTATTAAAGATGTCACTTGATCGAATATCATAATTATCTCCTGTAATAACTCTCGCCGCTCTATTTTGTAGCCTTTGAACTTTATCCTTTAACGTCTGACTACAATTATTCCAGACAATAGAACAATAGTCCAAGTACGGGAGAACTAAAGAATGATACATTAGTTCTAATGTATCTTGTGAAACATATTTTTTTACTCGTCGAATAATTCCAATAGCTTTTGATGATCCTGATACTATCAATTCGTTCTTTCCACCTTAAATGCTCACCAATGCATGAAACGGCGTTTATATATTTGCTTTGCACTAACGAGTCGCGAATGAAAATAACCTATGAACGCATACTTGTATGTGCGTGCTCAATACTCCGGGACAAAACAAAACACAATCTAGCTAATTTCCTCTATTCGCCATCAGGTTTCTGACCATGTAGAAAATGCTCGCGCTTTTCACAAAACTCTAAAGGGCACCAAAATAAATAGAAACAGTTTTGAAGGATTTTTAATGACTTTAACAGTATTGTCTAAAATTATTAACAATTATTGGATGAGGCTGAGAAGGATATCCAGAATTATTTAGACCGAGGTCAATGTTATCTGCCGAAGCCGAAGGCTGAGACAGATAACATTGACCGATGTCTTAATAATTCTGGTATCCTGCGCAAGCCGAATTCAATAATAGTTAATAATTATTCATTTTGTGACAGAAAGAAAAGAAAAAAAGCAACAATTGAAAACAAATAAATATTCATTGAATTGATTAACTTTTCGTAAATGTAAATATTGAAATAAACCTGTCTTGCCATGCAGTTTAGTACTTTTTTTGGTGTTCTCTAAGTCCTTGTTTTCCACGATTTTTTCAATTTTCTGCATTGAAAACGCTGCGAAATGAGCACTAGCCACTTGTAAACAATGGAAGAAGCCGCTCAACTAAAAATTTCCCGCCAATTTGAATTTTCACATTAAATAGCGCTGAAATATCTCGGGCGCCGTCCATAGATAGCGTCCATAGACACTAGATAGCGCATCTCTTTTAGTAAAATTGAAGCCAAGAAAAGTCCAGCGGTTACCCCCATTTGAATAGATGGCGGCTATGTTGGTCGTTCCCACTTGCTAATAAACGCTTAAAAACAACAATAACTTTCATCATTTGAAAAGTTTAAAAACGTATTTGGAATAGGGTTAACTTAATGTTTAAGTTCCCTGTTTAAGAAATAGAGAACTTACGAATCTCCTCATTTCATGGGAACGATCTGGGACTGCAATCACGGCTTCAATTTTTGAATTGCAGAATAATTAGATGCACTATCTAGTGTATATAAGATATCTATGGCGCCGTCCAATAACCTCTGTAGATTACTGTTTCCGCTGGAAATAGCGCAGGCACCTACAAACACCCAAAATTATTTGTAGGCTCTTAGCCAATGAAAAACCGAGAACACAGTACAATGAGTTATTCACTCACCGTGTGTTGAATAGGCTATTGAATTTCATATCCGAAAGAGGTAGCCAAAATATCACAGTGTTTGGACTTTAAAAATCATCATCATACTAAACCCGGTTTACACTATCAAAGTTTCTGTGATGCCAGGAGGAGTTTTAAATGGATAAACTAATACCGGAGAAAGCACAAGGTAAGGACGGTCGTCCAGTTTATTAGCTATCCTGTAGACTAGAAATACAGATAATTTTTTATCTTAAATCATGCAACAATAGTACGCGAGCGATGTTTATTGCTGATATGCGTGTATTCGCTTGCCGCCAATTAAGGAGACATCATCATCCCCGAGCCGGCGGCGCGAAGCGCCGTGCGAGGGTACTAATTCCCCCCGGCTATTTACACCCGGGGAAACGAAAGCATTAGCGGAGTCTAAAGTTCATCAAATATCGCGGGCGTGGGTGACCAACGGTGTTGAGTGGGTGGTCATCCTCACTGATCTCAAAAATATGGCGGACTGTCATGGATAGCGAACACTGATTGGTCAAATTTAAAATTTGTTGTTGTATGACAAATGACGACTTCAACTGACAGATACTCCATGAAAATAATTTGCTTTTTACACTACAGTATTTTGTACGTTTGCAAAAAACTTTGACAGCTTTCAAAGCAATTTGTTCTATAAAAAGTTTAATAAAACAATTACGGTATCAAATACCAATTGAAAAGATATGGAGCCAAATGAAGAGCGGCAAGGAAACGACAAGAAAGCCGAACGTCTAGCGAAAAGGAGGGAGCGAAGACGACAACGTTTGCTCGAGGAGACTGCTGAGGAAAGAGAAGCTCGCCTGGGAAAGCGTAGAGAAGCATGGAAAAGACTGCTGAGTGAAGCGAAAGGTAAGAAAAGGCTTGTCTTCACAACGCTATGTAGTAATCTACTAATGTTACTGTAGCTATACGAGTTGAAGTATGATATTCGACCCTCTATATTCGACTGTTTCTTCACAATTTTCCAATAAAGAGTTTGTCAAGACACGCTCAAGTCAGTATAACCAGACTGTATTTTATTTATATCAGTTATCACACCCACAGGCAATTTTATGCTGTCAAATACCGTCGGTTGCAACTAAAGGTGAACAGTTGCAGATAAAACATTCTCTATTCTCATTAAAAAGCCTGTAAGGGTTTCCAGTAGGTCTCTAGCCCAACACGTTCAGACCACACAAAGTTTTTTTTACTTATTATTGTACACATGGGAAACAACAATTAAGTGTTGTTGTTCTTGACAAACATTGGAGATTCTAATCACGCAAATGTTTTTATGAGCAACTGTTCATCGTTAGATGCAAGCGACGGTACAACATACTATGAACATTTTTCCGACTGTGACCGAATGTGCAACGATATAATTTTCAAAGTTGTTATCAATTCCTAAAATTTGTTTATAGTAAAACGGCCTGCTCAGCACTCACTACTCACGTTGATCTGATTTCATTTAGAAATGCAGTTACCGGGAAAGGAACTGATTCTAAAATATGTAAATTTAAAAGCATTGGCTAACAGAATAAAGCGATCGGTGAAGACAAGGTACAAACTTTTATAGTTGCTATTTGTTATAAAATCCTATAAATAAACCGATTCAACAATAATTTTGCCTCGAATTTGCATATTCTATGCTGCATATTTATATTTTATTTTTATAGTATAAAAATAAAATTGTAATACTATGAAATAAAATACATTTCTGTTTATTGACCAGTACTTATTTAATGTCTTCTTCATCCAGTGGTCAGAGTAAATTTCTACTTCTAGCAAGTAAATATTTGACAAGCAGTCTGGAATAAGCACAGGACTTTTAATGCATCAGCCAAATCCAAGTGTGCCCATCCCCCTCGCCCAGCCATTTTTCTGTAAAGCACATCCCGGGGGTTGGGCATTTCCACTCGAACCTTAGCCCCGGCGGGGCATTTGAAATTAATAATTTGGATTCTTGCACTTCACTTGTGGAATTAATATTAGAATGTTAGGGTTTGTAATCCAAGTGAGAATATATGCATGTATATATTTTGTAATCCAAGTGAGAATATTTTGTAATCCAAGTGAGAATATACAAATGTATAGTACATGTATATATTTTGTGTATATATTTTGTAATCCAAGTGAGAATAGTTTGTAATCCAAGTGAGAATATACAAATGTATATATTCTCACTTGGATTACAAACCCTAACATTCCAATTTTAATTCCACCAAGTAAAGTGCAAGAATCCAAATTATTGAAGTCCACCTTATCACAACCCACACACCCGATTACCTAAATATACACAAACTTACGGTTACAGCTCAACAGCTGGCCTCGGTAGCTCAGTTGGTTAGAGCGCTGCACCGGAATCGCAGGGCCATAGGTTCAATTCCTACCAGAGGACCTTGTGCTGCATTTTTCGCAGTCGTTCCTGGTTAGGTCTTAAAATGTATATATTCTCACTTGGATTACAAACCCTAACATTCTAATATTAATCCAACAAGTGAAGTGCAAGAATCCAAATTATTGAAGTCCACCTTATCACAACCCACACACCCCATTACCTAAATATACATGAACTTACGTTAAACCTCAACAGCTGGCCTCTGTAGCTCAGTTGGTTAGAGCGCTGCACCGGAATCGCAGGGTCGTAGGTTCAATTCCTACCAGAGGACCTTGTGCTGCATTTTTCGCAGTCGTTTCTGGTTAGGTCTTAAAATGTATATATTCTCACTTGGATTACAAACCCTAACATTCTAATATTAATTCCAACAAGTGAAGTGCAAGAATCCAAATTATTGAAGTTCACCTTATCACAACCCGCACACCCGATTACCTAAATATACATGAACTTACGGTTAAAGCTCAACAGCTGGCCTCTGTAGCTCAGTTGGTTAGAGCACTGCACCGGAATCACAGGGCCGTAGGTTCAATTCCTACCAGAGGACTTTGTGCTGCATTTTTCGCAGTCGTTCCTGGTTAGGTCTTAAAATATATATATTCTCACTTGGATTACAAACCCTAACATTCTAATATTAATTCCAACAAGTGAAGTGCAAGAATCCAAATTATTGAAGTCCACCTTATCACAACCCGCACACCCGATACCTAAATATACATGAACTTACGGTTAAAGCTCAACAGCTGGCCTCTGTAGCTCAGTTGGTTAGAGCGCTGCACCGGAATCGCAGGGCCGTAGGTCCAATTCCTACCAGAGGACCTTGTGCTGCATTTTTCGCAGTCGTTCCTGGTTAGGTCTTAAAATGTATATATATTCTCACTTGGATTACAAACCCTAACATTCTAATATTAATTCCACCAAGTGAAGCGCAAGAATCCAAATTATTGAAGTCCACCTTATCACAACCCGCACACCCGATTACCTAAATATACATGAACTTACGGTTAAAGCTCAACAGCTGGCCTCTGTAGCTCAGTTGGTTAGAGTGCTGCACCGGAATCGCAGGGCCGTAGGTTCAATTCCTACCAGAGGACCTTGTGCTGCATTTTTCGCAGTCGCTCCTGGTTAGGTCTTAAAATGTATATATTCTCACTTGGATTACAAACCCTAACATTCTAATATTAATTCCACCAAGTGAAGTGCAAGAATCCAAATTAGTGAAGTCCACCTTATCACAACCCGCACACCCGATTACCTAAATATACATGAACTTACGGTTAAAGCTCAACAGCTGGCCTCTGTAGCTCAGTTGGTTAGAGCGCTGCACCGGAATCGCAGGGCTGTAGGTTCAATTCCTACCAGAGGACCTTGTGCTGCATTTTTCGCAGTCGTTCCTGGTTAGGTCTTAAAATGTATATATTCTCACTAGGATTACAAACCCTAACATTCTAATATTAATTCCAACAAGTGAAGTGCAAGAATCCAAATTATTGAAGTCCACCTTATCACAACCCGCACACCCGATTACCTAAATATACATGAACTTACGGTTACTGCTCAACAGCTGGCCTCTGTATAGCTCAGTTGGTTAGAGCGGTGCACCGGAATCGCAGGGCCGTAGGTTCAATTCCTACAAGAGGACCTTGTGCTGCATTTTTCGCAGTCGTTCCTGGTTAGGTCTTAAAATGTATATATGCTCACTTGGATTACAAACCCTAACATTCTAATATTAATTCCAACAAGTGAAGTACAAGAATCCAAATTATTGAAGTCCACCTTATCACAACACGCACACCTGATTATAGATATATATTTTATAAATATAGGTTTTGCGATCACTGATAACTTGATAATAATATAAAACAAAGCACTTCTATCTGCAACTTTTACAATCACTGATAACTTGATAATAATTTAAACCAGTCAAGTTGTAGTTTAAATAGAGAATAATACATGGGTGCATGAAATACCAGATTTATTTCGAGTGTTGATCATGAGTGTGCAGCGAACAAGTGGGCGCAGCGAACGAGTGAGATGTCATGTTCAACACGAAAAATAAATCTGGTATTTCCAACCACCCATGTATTTTTCTGTTTATTATATAAAGGACAGTCTTAAATGAAAAGCGATAATTTTTACAGAAAAGCGATAATTGAAAAGGCGATAATTTTCACATGTGAGATTATCATGAATAATTTCACATGTGAGATTATCATTTTTATCAGTGCTTGAAATCTCTGTAAAACACTATACTTTATATAATAAAAATTCATAAATTTGAACCATGCTAGAGCATGACAACAGCAAAATGCTGTATAGTATGATGCACAATATTTTGGGAGGTGAAATACAGGAACAATAAATCACAGAGTGTTTGCTTGGAACTCACTGGGGGGGGGGTGCAACACCCCTGATAATTGCTCGTAAGGAATTTCAGGTAGATTTCCAGTGCACTGTTAGGTAAAATTAAGTAGATTTGCAGAAGATTTTCAGGAGAATTCAGGTAATTCTCAGGACATGAGAAAGTGAATTTGGAAAACAACTGTATTTTTGGAAAAATTATTATATGTCCTGAAAATTTTTTGTATATCTGGAAACATTTTGGTCACCCCCCTACCCCCCTCTATCTAACCTCACACACACCCTGAGACGAAGTGCTCGCAACGGCACTGAGTATACATCTTTTGAAAACAGGCGAGGGGTTATTGCATGCATGTATTTCTAGTTATTAGCACTGATGAAGATCCGGGCTTACAGATCGAAAGCTTTGCATTAATAAATTTACATGGTGTTTCCACAAACAAAAAGTGTTAAATCAGTTCTACTTGACCGCTCACAATTCAAAACAAATTGAGCAAAAAATTTGGATCGCGAAACTTTTTTGCAAGTGGAAATCCAGCTTAATAAAACATATAATATTTCAAAGTTCATAGAGTATTATTTGTTTGCAATGATGTAACTTTGGGATTTCAGTTGATGGGCAGGTATAACAAAAAAAGATTTTTGAATGTATTGATCAAGTTTAGAGACAGTTTAAGACAAAAAAATGAATTGCCGTTCAATTTTTCTTGCTACAACCATTCTTGTCCACACGTTGTTTGGTTTGCCGAAAAGTCATGCAATTATAATAGTGCAATTATAATAGTGAGCAAATATAATGCAATTATAATAGTGAGCAAATAAGTTCTAATAGTACCCTATGGTAGGCTAAGGTACCCTAAGGCACAGAATAGGAAGTTATACCAGAAGCGCAACTCTAGTCGTTTCCCTTATTGTTTGACGTCCACGAAAATTTTAACTCGCTCACGTCAGGCCACGCCATCCTGGCTAGTACAGCCGGAAGTTTTTATCAGGATTTGGTAGGTACAAAGTGCCGGTTGTACTAGCCAGGATGGCGTGATTGATGACGAATCGCTTGTAAAAACGTGGACAAATATTTGCTCGAGTTACGCTTCTGGTATAACTCCCTATTCTGTGCCTAAGGTAAGCTAAGGTAGGCTAAGGTACCCTAAGGTAGGCTAAGGTACCCTAAGGTATGGTAATGTAGTCTAAGGTACCCTAATGTACCCTAAGGTAGGCTAAGGTACATTAAGGTATGTGATGCGTAAAGTATTGTATGCCTATTTCGGTTGCTCATATACCGAGAAAGCACTCTAACTTTGGAAATTTTTCCAATAATCTTTCATGAAGAATGAGCACTGTCTCCATCAAGATTGAAAGTTATTACAGTGTCTCCAAGACCCGCGTTTGGCAATGTAGTTCTCTCTTTGATTGATGAAGGTGGTCTGTCTCTAGTGCAACTGGACATACATAAGTGATGTGGGTAAGTGTAAGTGATGTTGGTATATGGTTCTTTTTCCTTTGATTGCTTTTCCTGCAGAGTAATTAAAAAACTTTCGATGTGATGAAAGTGCTGAGCTGCTAACATTAGTCATCTTGGGTGTTCTTTGATAGTTTGGTCCCCATCTTGATATGGAAGGAATTGAACTTGGTGGCATCATGCTATTTGTGTCACTGTGCGCATGTGTTCCTTGATTGGTTGGACTCACTGTTGATGTGGAAGGTCCCGAAGGAATCAGTCTGGTTTCAGCTGAAATTTGATAAATAGATATAATATTAATTTTTCATGTTTCACTCGCTACTCTGGTTTTAATAAAGCCCAGTCGAATTGTAATCAAGACCCAACGTTTCAACACTTCAGTCTATCTATGATTACCCCTGATGAAGACACAAAATTATTAAGAAAGAAAAAAAACAATTGTAAAAATTTAATAGATAAAAGGAGAAATTCAGAAGAAAAATTATAATCAATAGAAAGAATGCTACCTGTACTGTAGGTATGACATCAGAAATGCAATTATGAGTGCATCCATCTTAATAGTGCAGTAGTGTGTAAATGTATAAACTGTAGAATAATGTAACAAATACTGTAATAACTTACAAAGTGTATCAGTTTATGTAGATATTCGGCCGCGTTTTATGACCAAGCAATGTTACACCAAGCAATTTTATTAATCCTGTAGCCATGTAAGCATACAGATTTGCACCCAGAGTACCAAGCATAGTGATCTGTGGTCCGTGTACCGATACCGCTATTATAGATAACAGAATGCTAGGTGTAGCTTTATAGTGTAAATGATGTTACAGCACTGCACCGTTATGGTTTAATGTTGAATTAACTGGCCTATCTGCCCATGTGTCTAGTTAATTAACCCATTGAGTGGCGATGCACCCTGATGCACCATACTTTAGTATTTTACTCTGTCTAACGCCAGACGATTTTATTCGTCAAGGGGAGAGCGCTGGCGCTTAGTGGGTTAACTGGCCTATCTGCCCATGTGTCTAGTTAACCCATTGAGTGGCGATGCACCCTGGGGCACCCTACTTTAGTATTTTACTCTGTCTAACGCCAGAGTATTTTACTCTGTCTAACGCCAGACGATTTTACTCGTCAAGGGGAGAGCGCTGGTGCTTAGTGGGTTAACTGGTCTCTCTGCCCATGTGTCTAGTTAACCCATTGAGTGGCAATGCACCCTACTTTAGTATTTTACACTGTCTAACGCCAGAGTATTTTACTCGTCAAGGGGAGAGCGCTGGCGCTTAATGGCGTTAACTGGCCTATCTGCCCATGTGTCTAGTTAACTGGCCTATCTGCCCATGTGTCTAGTTAACCCATTGAGTGGCGATGCACCCTGATGCACCCTACTTTAGTATTTTACTCTGTCTAACGCCAGAGTATTTTACTCTGTCTAACGCCAGACGATTTTACTCGTCAAGGGGAGAGCGTTGGCGCTTAATGGGTTAACTGGCCTATCTGCCCATGTGTCTAGTTAACCCATTGAGTGGCGATGCACCCTGATGCACCCTACTTTAGTATTTTACTCTGTCTAATGCCAGACGATTTTACTCGTCAAGGGGAGAGCGCTGGCGCTTAATGGGTTAACACTTTAATGTAAAAAATATAAAGGATGCAAATACAAACTTGTGTGTTCAAAATACAAACTTGTGTATTGAAAATGTTGTTAACTTGCATGTTGAAAATGCAAACTTGTGTGTTGGAAATGTGAACTTGAGTGTACAATGTGAACTTGAGTGTACAATGCGAACTTGTGTCAGTTGTATGTTGGAAATGCGAACTTGAATTTTGGCGGAAATTTTACGCCATAGTTTTTACACAACTGTGTATTGTTTCGGGCATTATATCATTCCTTTCAGCATATTTAAGAAACTTAAGATACTCAACATCTACAAAATAAATGAGTATTTAACTAGTTTATTTATGTTCAGATACTACAAAGTACAAAATTTACCAGAAATTTTTTGTAATTATTTTGTATCCAACAATGAGATACATCATCACAATACCAGAAATGCATCGCTCCTTCACAAGTCTTACAAAAGAACAAGTTACTCAAAACATTCCCTAGCAAACAAAGGAATCGAAATTTGGAACTGTCTTGCAAAGAAACACTTTCTTCATATCTAATTAACTACCGGAAGTTTATAAATTCTATCAAACTATAGGGCACAACAAATCACCACACGCTTATTTCTATGATTGATTACTATGAATATCAAATTGTAATTGTAATTGTATTATTATAATATACCGTATATATTCGCAAAATTGAGTACTGTAATAATTTGATTTTGAACTGGTTTACTTAATTAATTAAAAAACAATTGTAAATATATTTCTAGGGGTCTAAGTAAAAAAGCCAAATGGTTTCAAATAGACTCCTAGCCCTCTTCTTCCTTAATATTAGAATTTTCATGTAAATAAATAAATATTATTGGGCCAAATCAAATAAATAAATAAATAATAAATAAATAAAATCTAGTAATAACAGTGCAGTGGTATAATTTGGTGACACGTACAACAAATGAGAGTTTTTATTCTAATACTGTATGTTCCAAATGTAAATAATTATCAACACTTTATTTATAAAACTTTGTCATAAGTTCAGTACAGAATTACTGTACACAAACCAACATGGCTGGGTTATCATCATACCCCTGGAGTTAATTAAGATGAGCCCTTACAATGAGGTATATACAGCTCTCCTGCCTTAAGTTGTACTTTTTCAGCTGCTACATGATTGTATACCACTTAGGTCTAAAACAGTGTATAAAATTTTGTTTGATCTGCTGAAACCCCCCAGTGGTATTGTAACAGTCGGCTATAAAATCTAACCGTACTGTTAATGAAATTTCTTCAAGTCCCTCAAAAAAACTTTTCTGATGTTCCTGGCATGTTTTGTTTAAAATATATCCCACATGCGAAATAAATCTTGGTAAAAGATAGACGAGGATGAATATTTCAAACTGCCAGGCCAATAACCGTTGCTTACAATCAATTGAACATCACTCAGTGGCTCTCAAATTTACTAAACATTTGTTGAAATCAAATCCACCTAAAAATACATAGTTAATGAAAGTTATCAAGGAATGAATTTTTTACTAACTTTACCTTTTAACTACAGTAGTAAGTTGTCATAAGAACAAATTTTTTACCATTAATAGTTACAACTATTATTTGTCTCTTTTTTTGGCATGGCATGTCAAAGACGTCACTGTGTTACAGGAAGCACAATTTCTAGGTCCAAGATGCAAAAACCTCCCTAGAATATAATATTAATCAGTCAATTAAGGTTACACGACACCCTTTTTGGCGTTTTGCGGAAAATCGCTACTGCGCGCTCAATATAATATCAGTCCGATTTTCATCAAATTTTCACCACATGTTCTCCAGTGCATGCAAAATATGGTAGAGTTGTATAATTAACAAACAATAAAATAATGTAAGAATTATTCAGGAAAATCTTAAATCGCTTTTGAGTTGTGCTCCTGCTGGTTTTAAGTTATATTTATGAAAATATCATTTTTATACAGTAAAATAGTTGTTCTAAAAAACTGTGTTTGGAAATTTTTGTTTATTTAGTCATTCCGCTGATAGGGCAGTTTCTTTGACGACTGCAATATATTTCTGAACTGTTTGAGCGAATTGCTCTTTATTTTTAAAATATCCAAAATTTAAAAAAAAGCTGAACACAGTTTTGAAACCAACATATTTAGCTGTCCTGTGAAAGTTTGAGAAAAATTGGTTAAAACCCGTTTGAAAATCAGTAATTACCATAAAATTTTTCGGGAGAAAATTGAATTTGAATATTGAATTTTCAATGTTTTTCTTATTGCAGCAAAATGTATTTCATTAAATAACTCTGTGAGTTTCCAACCTTTTTCGTTCAAAGTTGGTCTGTTAGTAGAACTAGTCTAATGCTTTCATTGAAACCAATAAAAAAATTTTAGGCAAAATTAACACTCAAAGGTGTTCTGTAACCTTAACAGGTGGAAGTTACATATATAAATGCTATTATTAGACATCTATCATTCCCACCAATACATAATCATGTAAAAATGCTTCTTGACTCTCAAATTTTTCAACCTAGTGGTTTTTTGACTGGTTACATTTTTACAGTATGCCTTCCTATAGATTAAATGGACTGTACTAAATCATTCCCATACAGTAGACATACTGTACGTAGTAATTAACTTCAAAAGTTGATGGGGGGGGGGGTTACTTTGCCCTAAGCCTCTTCTACTGTACTAGAAAAGGGCACGTTCCCATTGTTTTGCTTCAAGAAAAGGGCACTACTGCTGGGGGGCAGCAATTTCACAGTTGAGTCCGCTACATACAGCTTGTGCACTGCCCATGATTGTGCAATGCCCATAGATGATTTTAGATGTGAATGAGAGACCATTCTATTTGTCAGATGATTTTATTCGTGAATGGGAGAGCTCTGGTGCTTAATGGGTTAACTGACCTACATATCTGCAGGCACATGTGTCTAGTTAACCCACTGAGTCGCATTGCACCCTACTTTATTATTTTACTCTGCCTACCACCAGACAATTTTACTCATCAAGGGGAGAGTGCTGACACTATAAAGGTACTTATAGAAAACCCACAAGTGTGTCATAAATCCATAGCAAGAATTAACAGTATATTTGGAAAAACTTAGCACTATTTTTGCAGACTGAGAAACAAATCACATAAGATGCAAACTTTAACTTCTAGAGAGCATGAATCATTAACCCATTAAGCACCAGCACTCTCCGCTTGACGAGTAAAATGGACGAGTAAAATCGTCTGGCATTAGGAAGAGTAAGATAATGTAATGCAGTGGATTAAAATAAGTTTGAGACAAGTCAATTGTGAAGAACATACAGTACCTGACAGAGTCTTTCTATACCCAACAAGTTTTTCCATAGGTGCAACAGTCTCAAAAAACGCCCATTCCAAATCTCTCGGTCAGGGAAAGGGTTTGATGAATGTAATCTGATTGGTTAATGGAAGTCAAATCTGAACCTCTCTCTATAATAACCAATTGAGAGCCATATTTGCTCTCCCCTTGACAAACAAGATAATATGGCACAATATGAGGTCCAATGCAACTTGATTGGGTTGTAAAATTCTACTTTTATAAGCAGTCTTAACTTTCATGAGTAAAATTATCTGGAGTCAGACAGTTCATGTTTTACCAGACCAAACAATTTTATTTCCCAATTGGTACAGAACCATAACTGATTGACCTAAAGGTTAAAGTACATATTATTTAACTTATACTTTATAGCTTATTTTTAATCGTCTGTACAAGAATTCAGCTCGTGAGTTGGGTACGCTAAGATCCTTCCGGGAAAAGCTTCAGCGATGTAATCTTACACAAGATGTGAAAAATTATGAAGATTGCGAACAACTATTTATGACCACTGGTTTATGCTACACACTATTGAGGCACTTATTGAATTTTTCCAGATGCAGTCACAGGAAGCTCGACCAACAAAGCATATACCACCATTCCACAACATTCATGTTGATGACAACAAGAAGAAATATTTTGATGAAGCTCTGAATGAGTTTGTTGGAACATATTTACTTCCACTTCAAGAATCCCCCTCCAGTAATGAGCAGCAGGATGGTGTAATGAACTATTCATTGTCCCTTCTCTGTTACTATTTCATTATTGTAGCGGCTACTCCCTGAGGGGATTAGGTGTTTTAATAATTCCAAGGTTTAACACCAGATACATGAAGGACTCAGTCGAATACCGAGGTTCTGTGTTGTGGAATTTTGTACATTATAATGAACAGGGAGTAGAACGTCATCAACTTAAATATTTAAAAGAACAGTTACGTTTAAGTAGCTACTTTATAGACTTTAAGTTCGATGTCGCCTCTGCCTCAACTATGCGGTTCAGGCAGAGTGAATATGTATATATTTAATTTAATTTAATTAGTACATGTACATCTAATATTTCATTTTCATAGTAATTCATAGATATATAGTTATATACATGACCCCACAAGCTTGCAAGCTTTAAACATTATCATGTTAAAATAAAGGTTATCTATCTATCTATCTGTGTAAAAATTTCTCTAACACAAAAAAAAAACTTATGAAAACGACAAAAATGCCTTTTCAACATACAGTACTGTATGTGAATATTCACATTGTATATGAAATAAGGTTGCACTTGGGGCATTGGCGATACATTGAGCAAAATGAACAACATTCATGACCAACCATCACACTTACTGGATTTCCACATTGTAAATATTTTAATAAAAAGTTCCATAGACACTTATCTTCAGTCTGACAGTAAGCTCTCATATCTGCTCCGACATGTTGGTTCTTTCCAATATCTCTGTTATTGTAGTAAAGAACTGCTTTAGACAGAAGTCCATCTTGCCCAGCTCTTCCTGTTTCTTGCATGTATTGTTGAATGGATGCAGGTGATCCAACACGAATAATTTCTCAAATACATGGAATATCAATGCCCATACCAAGGGCCACAGTTGCAAAAATAACTCGAATTAATGAAGTTGAATATGTTGGAAAAGAGACAGATAGTTAAAATCGAACAACTGGCAACTAAGCAAGACAACAATAACTTGGAACACATTTTTGTGGCATATATTTTGGGCAGAGAAGTGCTCGAAAACAGTTCCGGCCGAACTGTCTAGAGGCTCTCGCTAACCTAAGTTTTATCTAGAGAAACAGGCGAATCTCTAGACTGCAGAAAGCATGCTTGACTCTGTGCATGTCGTTCAGCGAGTTGAGACCTAGTTGGACTGGTGAACAACTATTGGTATAGGGCACATTACCCAGGGTACTCAAAGCTGGCTGAGGATACACGCAAAAACTGTAGGTTGTTCTAGAAGAACAGGCGGACCTCTAGATAACAGGGGAACAGGCGAACCCCCGTTCAGATCCGTCAGGCCGTCGACATTGAGACCTAGTTGGACTGGTGAACAACTATTGGTATAGGGCACATTACCCCGGGCCGCAACTGATAACCTGACTGACCACATCGAGTCTCTAGGACTGCTCATTCAGGTCTTCAGTGCGACCTGAATGAGCAGTGATTGCGCTTCACGTGGTGAAGTGTTGTCCATCGGACAGCACTTCCCTGCCATTAATGACAATCTACACGAAGTATAGGTTGTCATTTCCGCCACGGGAAGCAGCACAGAGTCGACCGGGTCGGCAATAAAGTGAAAAATGGGTGGATAAAAATAAACTGCATGGCAAGGAAATAGCGAGACTTTTTTCTTTTTTTTTAAATAATTTTTCTTTGCGTTTATAGCATGTCAATGTAAGGCAGATTCGTTAAGCGTTTAAACTTTTGTGGTTGTTTTTATTTGGAAAAACTAGTTACAGACCCGTTTCAGTTCATTGCCGATGCGGCCAAGTCCGGCTACGACACGCTTATAATTATTAGCCGGTCATGTGGACCGTTAACGCAAATTCAATGGATCTGTTTGCATTATGAAATCGCGGTATGAATGACCAACCCTCCATGAAGTACGGGAAAAGGATCCACATAACCATGCAAGCTAGACCACTAACACCTAAAGTAAATATAATAATTAACAGAGTGGACTTAGACCTTTTGGTTTGTATTTGCAATGAGTTTTGATGTTACAGACACTAAAACGTCCCTCGGAGTTCTTATATACCTTTCATAACAATCTGAGGACCAGCGTCCAAGAGTCTTTATTAGCCAAGTAGGGAGTCCTGCTGAACCAGCTGCTGTAGCTGCTCCAATTCTGAAGCTATGTGAAGCATACATGGTTTCGTCTAGTCCTTGCTGCTGAAGTAAACTGCGTAGATGTGAAGTTAGTGTTGCACGGGTGAGTGGAGCTCCAGATTCAAACTGAAAAAGAGGTCGACTTTCGGGGATGGAAGGTGTTTGGAGTAAATAATTCTTCATTGCTCGTACAGGGCAGAATTCATTAAGTGATGATCCAATTGTTAAACGGCATCCACGGCGAAATGGGTCAGTTTTTGAGCGTTTGATGGTGACGTCAAAGTGTTCTGCATTCAAAATGTTCGGGTAGAAAATAATGCCAGTTCTTGAAAGGTGGTATTCAGGATCAAACGGGGAATTACAAGTAAACTCGCTGCACCACAGAAAGCCGAAAAAGGCTAAAGTAAAGGCAGCCCAGAGCATCACATTGTCTATAGAATCTGTAAACTGGGGACGTAGTGCACGATGAAGACATGCGAGTTCTTTAAAAGTGATGGGCCGACGATCTCTCGTTTTTTCACCCTTCAGGCATTTCAGACCTTTCAAACATTTTTCTAGTAGTTGCATGGTCCCCATATTGAATGGCACTTGGAAAATGACGTGCAGAGAAGACACGCTGGCTAGATACGTTTTGACAGTTGCATATGAAACTGATTGGGATAAATGTCCCACAAAGTAAAGTAAAGTAATTTCAGTCGCAGGCAGCAGAGGTGAACAAGGTGTCACGATCCCTTTTTCGACACACAAAGAAATAAACCGTTTAATACCGGCTGCGTATGGTTGTTTTGTTGAGGTCGCCCAAGAATGTTGAATTAGTTCATACACACGGTCTCTTAGGTTTGAATCATTGATGACGGGATGACGCAAGGCCAGGGTGCGATAATTCGCGTACCAACGTACCAGAGGTACGCCAAAATTACGGTCTGGTACTTCTTTGTTTTTAGCCGAGTACCACGTAGGTACACGAGAATTTGCTATTCGCGTACTTACATTTTCCTTCTAGCAATAACTAGCAAACCTTTCAAGGTATTCAAAACCGTCAATAATTTTAGCTATACAATGTAAATTCCACACATCCGACATATTTTGGGATCAAACAAGGTTATTAACTTTGTTATAACTGTTTATTTATTAATTATTAAACATATAAAATTCAGAAAGGTTTAATTTTTCCGTCAAAGACCGTGCATTATATACGTATGTGTAAAACGCAAGACTCGGAAGTAGCCTTAGGTACACCTTGACTTTTAAGTTCGTACCAGCTCAAGTACTCGGCAAAACTTGTTGGAGTACCAGTCAGGTACGGCTAAAAATATTGAATTATCGCACCCTGAAGGCAGAGGAGAGGCCAATGGCGCTAATTGCTTGAAGCGGTCCATCTGAAAACAAGAGAGCGAGTCAGCAATGCCATTATCGATCCCGCGCACATGTTTAGCGGTAAACGTAAAATTATTTGTTAGCGTACAAAGGACAATTGGTCGCAGTAAATCCATTATCTTCGGACTTTTAGAGGTTTTTTGATTAAGAACTTGAACGATTGACTCGTTGTCACAGAAAAACACAATGCGTTTAGATGTCCACTGGGATCCCCAGAGACAGCAGGCAAGATAAATTGGATAAAGTTCTTGCCATGCGATCGAAATACCGGTTTTTTGGTTGATATTTTGTTCCGGCAGCCAAAGGCCTTGGAACCATTGCCCTGCTAAATAACCACCGAAACCTATGGAACCAGCTGCGTCGGTATACAGTTGAAGTGTTGGCAATGGCGTCTGTTCGGACTCAAGAAAAAGACTAATACCGTTCCAATGTTTTAGAAAAAGTTCCCACATAGCTAAGTCTTTATAAAACCCTGAGTTTAATCGAACAAAATGGTAAGGCTGTTTTACCCCACATGTTAAAGCGATCATGCGACGAAGAAACATACGTCCCGGGGCAATCACACGACATGCAAACTGGAGAACGCCAATTAGAGATTGAAGTTCCTTTAACTTACACGATGAACGTTTTTGCCAATTCTCAAGCAAAGACCTAGCTTGACCAAGTTTATCAGGGGGAAGATAAGCTATCATGCGGACAGAGTCTAAAGAAATCCCGAGAAACTCCAATACTTCATTAGGGGCATACGTTTTTCCAGGGGCAATTGGAACATCTAACTCGGTAAACAGGCACAACAATTTACATAAGGAAGTTAAACATGCCGAACGTGGTGCGGGTTCGGCTATAAAGAAATCGTCCAAAATATGGAGAACGTTTGAAACTCCTATTTTGTGTATAAGAATCCATTCGAGGGCATCGGAAAGCATGTTGAAAATGAAAGGGGCACTTCGAAGACCAAAAGGAAGTACACGATCGAAAAAATACAAATCACGCCATTTGATGCCGAGAAGTTCCCAGTCGTCAGGATGTACTGGTATGTTACGAAAGGCGGATTTAACATCGGTTTTGGCCATGAAACATTTTGGACCGAGCTTTAGAAGGATTCTTATAGCATCATCTAGGCGTACATATTGTAGCGAATATTCCTCGGACGAAATGTTCGCATTGACGCTGGCGTTGGAAGTTTTTGGATACGAGACCCAAAGGGTAAATTTGAAAATTTTGAAATGGGGGTGAAGTGAAAGGCCCAATAGTGTGACCTTGTTTGACTTCGTCGAGTAAATTACTATCAACGGTTTCCGGCAAGAGGTAAGCGGTTTTTAGATTTTTTGAAAAATAAGGCCGACGAGGCCCGTGATAACCAATTTTAAACCCGTCCCTCAAGCCCGAACAGAGGCCGAAGACAAATTCACGATCTGGGTGGTCAGTTAACAGAGATTCAAGTAAATTAACATTAATTGGTGTAACTGGTTTTAATTTGTCAACAAAAGCTTTACTTGTGTTTTCTGCGACGCGAAGTGTCATCAACTCTTTTAGCGCTGGTGTCATCGTGAGTGTAGGCGCCATGCTGTTCACCACAGTCTGGTCGATTGCAGCGGTGTTCGAACGGACACAGAAAGGTAATACATGGGACACCTCCATTGAAATTCCGGCAAAACTTTCTTTGGTTGGAAAACCTGCTTGGCCGGCTACCTTCAAACCTTGAGGAAAGAGGGCAGATATCAGACATGTGATCAGCGCCGCCGCATACAAAACACATTTGATGCGCGAGACCCGTGAACTTATCTAGCCAAAGCTGGAGATGGC
>CACRXK020003034.1:0-38698 GCA_902702795.2 Paramuricea clavata | reverse complement strand
ATTTACCGCGACCTTGAGCGATCTATACTTCCTAGATATATCGTACAAACTGGGAAATAATTGAGAAATTTAATAGTTTTAAATATTTGTGGGAAAACATTGCCAAAAATTGACACACACCGTGAACATTTTGAAAAACATCAAATATTTTTCTCCAACGTTTGAAACTAGAATCAGTGCCATTTTCAAAATAAGCATGCTTAATATCGATATCTTGTATCTCTTTTGTTGGAATGACTTTTTATGATCTTGATCATCCTATTTGCATTATTAAAATTTTGTCTTTGCTTTTTTTAGCACACTACTGTTTGACCAACCCTTGTCAGAACAATGGTTCATGCGTGCTGACATCGGATAATTACACGTGCAGTTGTTTATTGGGATTTATCGGCGACTTCTGTGAAAGTAAGCGGTCAAGTACCATTAATTAAAGCTTAATTAATGCCTAATTATGCATAACGTACGCTTAAACGCCATATAGACATGAATACAGAAAACTAATATAGCTTTATTACATACTAAGGTTTCGCCTTTAGCCAGGGGCGGTGCTAATTGGTGCGTGTGTGTGTATTCTTTGTTGTGTATAAATACTTTTTACTAGCGTATTTTGTATTCTATACTATATAAAGCACGATATAAAGTAGGCTACACTTAATCAACTGTGCAGAAACTAGCTGCATGCTTTTTGAGCAACGTTTAAAATATTCAAATAATGATTGCATAGTTGAATACTTCACCCCGGGCCAACGGCGCGAATCGTGGTTTCGGGCCTATAAGCCCGAGGCGAGGAAAACACCTGGGAAAACGAAAGCATTGGCGCAGTTTAAAGTTCATAATAATCGCGGGCGCATGGCTATGTTTCATCGTGCATGGGTGGTCATCCTCACTGATCTCAAAAATATAGCTCTTGGCCAGGAGTGAAGGAAGCAAAGATAAAAAAAAAAACATGTAAGAAAGCTTGAGAAATCATTTCACACAATAAGTTTTAGCCATTTTTTTAATTTTTAAAGAAAACGATAAGAATGGTTTATTATAACAAACCGTGAAGTGTTTGGTAAATTTGTTTTAACTGTTTATATAATATGTACTTTGTTGTTCAATTTTTGCCTAATTTCTGCACTAAGCATGCACTGAGATCGTCTAAAGTAGAGCGATCTCAAAGCGATCCGAAGCCGGGTTTTACATTAAAATAAAGTCTATAGAATGCAAAATAACATACCTAGTTTATATATTTTAGAATTGATACGGTCTTTTAATAGTTAATTAAAAAGTGTTAAATTTTCGCCTGTTTTTTCCCGTTTTGCACAAAAATTAAAAAAAAAACAATGATCGTGTTACCACAGAGTAGATACATACAGAGCTGTAACAGGCCGTCGTTAACACTGCGGAAACTTAGTACGTTTTCATGTACCCACTTTTTTTCAGGCGACCAGGCAAAAAATGATCAACTGCGCGTGCTCGGCAAGTTCCGCGAGCAGTTAAAGCGAACCACCATCCAATGGGATGCATGCATCCAGTGACTTGCCGAGCACGCGCACAAAAAAAGTGGGTATACTAGTTGTAACTCCGCGTATATGTATCTACTCTGTGGTGTTGCCATGGTTCACATGACGCAAGCAATACGAGTCTGCGTTCAGTGTTGGCGTAATTCGGAATACTTCCTGTTGAAACAATGTTTGGAAAATAAAGGCGAGGGGTTCCTGCATGCATGTATTTCTAGTATGCGTATTCTAATAATTTCCGTCTCAGCTACATGTTCAACTGCACCTTTAATCGGACGCAGAAAGCCGCGAGTTGGATGCGCAGTGGAAGATGTCTTGAACTAAAGACGAAACATTAGTATATACAATAAAATTACATTTCTATATTGATGTCTCCATGGCGTTTATGCGTGCGTTATGCTGAGTATTAATTCTTATGTTACATTGACTTGGTTGCCTAGTTTGATTGTTAATTATTTGGTAAATGGTAATTAAAGAACATTTTTAACTCATTTCAGTTGATATTTGTGGAAGTGATCCATGTTTAAATAATGGTTCGTGTCTTCCAAATATTATATCTGGTTATGAATGTACTTGCAGAGATGGCTTTATCGGTTTAAATTGTGATAGTAAGTGTTTAATTTCAGTTTTTCTCGTATAAACTTTCACATATGTGATATGTACTTAGTTTGTGAGTTAGTTTACAATATATAGTTAGTTATAGCATTGAAAAGTTTTGTTCAATACTTAATTACATAAGTAAACGCATTAATTTATTAATTAGGTGATTACTTAATTAGTTAATTATTGAAACCTAATTTGCTCATACGTTAATAGTTATCTAGTGGCTTCTTTCGGTTGTCAAATAATAGGTTTGTTAGGAACAGCATTAGTTTTCACAAGTAATCATAATTCAATTATTTTATTTATTTCAGCTGACCTCTGTGCAAGTGCTCCATGTTTTAACAATGGTACGTGTGTGGGAATTCCTGAAAATTATAAATGCAACTGCCCCTTTGGATTTGCTGGTTATGATTGTGAAAGTAAGTGTATAGTGCTAACTTTATTCTTCTTATAAAATTTCACCTAACAAATTTTAGTTTGTGAGAGCACCATGGTAGAAAGCTCTCGACCCTGTTTTTTAGATGGACTGAGGCTAGGTGGAATAAGGTGGAGTGCGGTTGAATGTGGTTGTATGAGGACGGTACAGTATATGAGGTGGTTTAATGTTGAGTTAAGTGATGTCACTGATGTGCGGTGCTGCGAGCTGGAATAAGATGGCGTTAAACAATGTGGGATGCTGCGATGGTGAAGTTACCATAGAGATTATAAATAACACTATAGAGGTGGCATCTTAATTCAGTCAAAGAAAGAGAACGCGGCTATTGGGGGGCAAAAAATTAAAATGCTAAAATAAGAGCGAGTTTGAGCCAAAATCTCTAAATTCTTGTTTATGGCAGTTAACTAGTCCCGTTTTGATTTCTACCATGCGTTTTTACCTCGTTTGTCTATAATAAATATAAATTTTATAAATAAAGCGCTCCAAAATAATGCTGATGTCATGCAAAACATATAATACACCCTAGTTTTGTGACTGTTGTTTTAATTTTTCCGGTTTCAAGTGTATTAAACCCAAGAATTGTGTGGTGTTCATTTGGTATTTCAATTTGCCCCCATTACCGCTTCCACATTTCACCCTTGATGCCCCCTCTAGTGTTATTTATATTCTCTATGGGAGTTACCTCATGTGAAGTAGAAACAAAGTAGCTTGAAGGGGTATAGAGTAAGGTAGTGTGAAGTAATGTGAGGTCGAATGAGGTGAGGTACTAAGGAGAAGATGTCTATAACGTGCTCATGTGAAATAGGATGAGGTGGGTTAAGACAAAATAAGGTAAAATCGGGAGTGTCTAAAGACTTGCTATAACAGGCCCTATAAGACTTCTGAATTATTTATAGTATTGGAAATGATGCAGGATTTCCGTCTAAATGAAATATCTCTGCAAGAATTTGGTAAAAGTATTCCAGTCATATGGGAAATGACATCTGGCATAAATGTCACAGTCAACGTAACTTACAACGGTATCCCATGCTGTAGTGCAGGGCCACTCACAAACACCACAGGACAGTGTGACTGTCTAATTTCGGATCCAGATCTCTTTGACACCGATGGCATGGTGAACATCTCCGCCACAGCTTGGAACCGAATTTCTGGACCGGAGACAAAATCACTTGATATCGAGGTAATGAAAGCGATATTTATTGATAATTTTCTATTTGTAATTTTTTAAAATTATTCTTTCGAAGAAACAAAAATCATGACCATGAAGGAGTTTGTTTGTTTGATTCAAAAACCTGTTAAGTTTTTTTTTCTATCATTTTTATCAAACATTATTCATATTTTAAAATGATTGGAAATATAACTGGTGGTCAGCGCCAACTGAAGACAACTCGCCTTCGGCTTAATTTAAACTTGTTTATCATATACAACAGTTCATATTGTGTATATTAATTATGTAAACATAGAAGGAGTAGTTTTTAACGACGGTTACGTTTTTCAGGTACTAAAAAAAATCGAAGATATTTCCTTCGCAATGTTGACCACCTACGCACAATTTGGCTCTGGCGTTGAAGGTGCAGGACCCAATCGTAATATATTCCCAGCAGAATACCCTGTGGAATTTAACATTTCGTACACTGGGGGTCCAGTTGCGACTGTGGAATGTTCCATTATATGCTCTGTTGATTCGTTCACTAACATGACCGAGTATGCTTTTGAAAAAAGTTTTTCAAGTACAGAGAGCCAAGATTGTGATGTAACACTGCATCTACAAAATAGTATTGATGCTACAGGTAATCGACACACTTCATGTAGAGCACCATCATGACTGAAAAATAGTGAGCTTGCCCTATAATTTATCTGACGACAAGATATAATTTTTGAGTGTAAGCAAAGTATATGCCTACTAACAATCGTTCGCTTAAGCGACTGGACTATTAGCATTTGCATAAGACTATTACTACTAACATATCCTACAAAGTAATTGGTTGAAATTGAGTGTCCATTATACGTACCGCCTGCCTACTAGGAATTAAAAATCAAGTTAATTTAGCATATGATCTTTAAACCCTGAAAATGCCACTAAAATCAAGAAGAAAAGCGATAACCAAGTACGCAAAACGCCTTCGAATTAAGCGGGTATTTTTCTCATTGTCAGTATATTTTTCCGTATAGCACGTACAGCTATATTTTAGTTTGCAAACGTTTCGTTAAATCTTCATTAATTTTGTTATGTTCAGCAAAAATTTTGTTTTGATATATTTTTTGAACCATCTTATCTTGTATTTATTCTCTTCTAAAATGTTTTCGAGTATAATTGTTTTCTTTGCATATCAGTTGACATTATTCATTCTTATAAACATATTTGAATTTCGCTGGGACAACATTTGCAATGGATGTATTATTATTATTATTATTTAATCATATTTAGAAACGGTAGCTCTTCAGGGCACTTGCGCACCTGTTTTTCAAGAGGCCGTTTGGTTAAAAATATTACATAATATAAATATACAATACAATACAGATAAGTAGAACTACAGGCATGCATATATAACAATATAAAACGATTAACCCTACCTCCCCCCCCCTCCCTCCCCCTTACAAACGAACGCACTAATTAAATTTAGATTAAGTGCATACACTTTAACGCGAGGAATAATGATCAAGAATGGACTTAAATTTCTGACTAGTAATTCCTGAACCTTTAGCCTCAAGAGGCAAATTCTTCCAGGCCGAAGAGGCTGTATAGCTTATGCTTTTCTTCAAAAAATTTGTACTTGGTTTGTCAAGGGTGAAATCTCGATTGTTGCTACGGAGGTTATACCGCGAGTTTGTTTTAATATCAAACATATTCATCATACTAATTGGCAGTTCATTATTCCTTACCTTATGCATAAAAAATAGTTTTTTGTGCTTAAGGCGTTCTTTCAAGGGTTGCCAATGTAGTTCTTTTAAAACATCGCGTGATCTTGTTTCGTATGTTCTGCCAGTGATTACACGTGCCGCTCTGTTTTGCAGTTTTTGAAGTTTGTCAATTAAATAATCACTACAATTATCCCAAACAAGGCTGCAGTAGTCGAAATGTGGTAATATAATGGCATTATATACTTTTTTCAATGTTGTTTTAGGAATTATTTTTTTCATTCGCCGTAACATGCCGATACCTTTTGAAATTTTAGTCTGTATGTTTTCGATTTGCCTTTCCCAAGTAAGATTCTCATCTATAACAACGCCTAGAGTTTTAGAATAGCTTACTCGTTTAATTGTTGTTTCGCCTACGTGGATTTCCGGCTCATTTAATACTTTAGATAATCTTTGTCTAGACCCAATTACCATATATTCGGTCTTTTCTTTATTCAAAGTAAGCTTATTAGCCAGCAACCATTGGTGTATGTTGTCTAAGTCATGGTTTAGTTGTTCCTGAATTTCTGCCGCTGATGAGCCATGTGTAGAAATATTTGTATCATCGGCAAACATGCTAGCAGCCGATGAAGACAAGCAATTTGGAAGATCGTTTATATATAATAAAAACAATAATGGGCCAAGATTTGAGCCCTGTGGCACACCACATTTAACGATTCTTTTGTTAGATAATGTTTGGTTAACTTTACACATTTGTACTCTATCAGAGAGATAGGACTGGAACCATTGAAATGATTTTCCTCTTATTCCATAATTATAAAGTTTTCTTAATAGAATACTATGATCAACACAATTAATCGAATGCTTTTTTTAAGTCAAGAAAGATAACACCATTCAAATTTCCCTTATCCATGTTAATAAACCATTGATTTGTAATGCTAAGGAGAGAAGTCTGCGTACAGTGTTTCTTTCTAAAACCAGCTTGTTGTTGTACAAGTAACCCATTCGTTTCAAGATAAGTTTCCAGTTGTTGGGTAATAAATTTTTCAAACATTTTGGCAACGCTAGATAGGATTGAGATTGGCCTATAGTTATTGCATTCAGTTTTGCATCCTGCTTTGTGTATTGGTGAGATTATTGCTGTTTTGAAATCGTTTGGGAATATACCTGTATTTATGGATGTGTTGAATATTAATGAAAGAGAGTAAGATACTATATCAGCTGAATCTTTTAGAATATTAGATATTCCATCGTGCCCTGTTGACTTAGAAACGTTAATAGAGGACAGTATTTTATGAACTTCTATTACAGTAGCATTCTGTATCTGAAATTGTGAATTGCAGCTCGAAAGATATGTCTCGGGTGACCTTGTAGACAGGGTCTTAGCTAGAGGGCCGTGTTGGCCGTGTCATCGCGGCCAAAAGTGGGAAAACACGGCTATATAAGATGAACGCGGCTTCACTTTTCATACAAGGCCGTGTAGGTTCATAAAATAAGGTGGTGCTACTTACAACAGACAGAATTTCTTCCTATTTACGTCGTAAGAAAGTTTGTAAAATCTACTGTTGTTGTTGAATTGGCAAAATGAATCTGTGATGTTTTAATGTTTTGATGGATAATGGGAACTGTATGGTGTTAAAATGGTTTTTAAATACCTCCAAGAGTTGCTGAAATAACTTAATATTTTAATGTCAGTGCGCAATATGAGCGTATGCTCGCCTTGTGTTTGGTTGCAAAGCGTAGAACAACCACAGGCATTGTTGTTGGCGAGCATAACAAAAACCGTGATTTTGCTATTCAAGGTAATTCACATGTGCACACCCTGGTCATTAGAAACACGCCCAAGATCTAAAATCCTAGCTAAGACCATGCTTGTAGATTGCTCCATGTTGCTGGCTAAATTCATTCCGATTTCATTGAAATATGTATTAAAGATATTTGTTATAGAAGAGACATCTGTAGCACTTTGGCTTTCGTGCTTAACTTCTGTGATAATAGTCGTTTTTATTGGTAAGCTTATTAATTGTTTTCCACATCTGTTTTGGATTGTTTTCACAGTTGTTAAGAGTATTTGTAAAATAGTCTGTCTGTGTTCTTTTAATCAATTTGTTAAGCTCATTTCGTGCTTTGGTAAAAGCGTCATGAAATTGTTTAGATCCAGTTTTTACTGCCTTTCTTTTCAAGAAGTCCCTACGGTGCATCATATTTTTAATTTCACTGGTAATCCATGGAGCATATTCACTTCTTACTTTCTTAGTAATCGGTGGTGCATGCCTATCTGCCACCGTAAGAAATATGTGTTTCCATTCATCCCACATTTCATTTGGGTCATCAGTTATAGAAATTGTTTGCATACTAATTCCCAGATCTTGTTTGAAATCGCCGACATTGTAATTTTTAAATTGCCTTGTTTTAATTATTTGGGCGCTTTTCGTTGTATTGAAATTTTTCTTCGAATAAAAATAAGACTATGATCGCTAATTCCTAAGTGAACCACACCGGTGTTAACAACAATTTCTGGTTTATTTGTGAAAGCTAGATCGATTTGTGTCTTAGAGCTCTCAGTTAACCGCGTAGGCTCTTTAATTAATTGGTCAAATTGTAAAGTTTTAGTAAGTTCTTCAAGTTTCTTTGTTTGTGAGTTAGTATTATTGGTTACAATCTGAGACCAGTCACAGTTGAAGTCTCCAATCAGTATTACTTCCTTATTTTCAGAGTCCATTTTCTTAACGATTTCCTCGTAGTTATTAAAAATTTCTACCGAGGAATCAGGTGGTCTATACCAACAACTTACCAACAAGGATTTTGATTTAGGTTTAGAGATTTCAACTGTAATTATTTCAAGATCGCAAGACATTAGCTCTTCTTTTACTTTATAATTAATAGAATTTCTTAAGTAAATAGCAACTCCCCCACCGTTTCGGTTTCTATCTTTCCTTATACAATTACTTTATGGTTTCCGTGTTTGGATGGCCTGATCCAAACACGCGGGAATGTTGCTCGAGTTAAGAAAAGCGAGCAAAATCACGAGCCGAAGGCGAGTGATTTTGCCCGCTTTTCTTAACTCGGGCAACATTCCCAAGTGTTTGGATCAGTCCATCCAAACACGGAAACCATAAAGTAATTGTTTTATAAAATAACAACAACACGGTAGTCTTCCGTGTTTGGATGGCCTGATCCAAACACGGCTTTCGACCAATCAGAATACGCGTTATATACATGTTATTTTATAATACGATTTCATAACCATTTATTCCAACTTCGTGATTAAGAACCGTAGCATCAAGTCGAGTTTCATTAATACATATAACATCAAATTGTTGTTTTTGGAGATAAAGTCGAAATTGATCTATATTTTTTTACTAGACTTCTAATATTCAAATGGCAATTGTGAATCCTTTTAGTTTTAGTGGTTTTCAAATTTGATTCACAATTGTCAGAATCTATATTTCCATTCCAGATCATATCCCTCCTTCAATTTTGCTCATTCAAAAAACTTATAATATTCTTAGCTAACATTGGTGTTCCTGCTCTATTGAGATGGATACCATATGGATTGATATGTTTTGCTTGGATATTTGCATGGGTTATATGACCCCATTTGTTCTTCTTACAATTAGTTAAAAGAACAGCATTTACCTCAGCCACTTTTCTTCTGTTTTCTGGTGTGTCCGTCCTTGTGATCAGCTCCGATATGACGACTTTGGTGTTGGGGCTTTGGTTCTGGATGATATTACCAAATTCAAGGACTCCTTTCGCAATTTCTTTCGCATTTTTCTGTGCCATATCGTTAGTGCCGACGTGTAGAATCACTGTATCAGGATTTTTAGCAAGACAGGGTCTGATGTGATGTTTCATGGCATCGCAGTTCGCACCACTGTAAGATTTCGTAGAAATTTTCAGAGCTTTCTTCGCTACTGATCTTCGTAGCTAGTCGTCCTTTGTCAAGGTGTTTGATCATTGAATCTCCCACAACAATTACAGTTTCATGGTTTGTTGTGGGGTCATCAGGTTTACGTTCACCTGACTTTTTCTTTCTCGGATGATTTTCCTTCATACTTTCCGTTTGGGCTGATCTTGTTGTTTCTTGGTCGCTTGTCGCTTCGTCGTTCAGTATGTAATATCTGTTGGGATTTTCTACCACAAAGCAGTCACGGTCATTACCCTCAGCACGAGCTCTCGATGCAGCGCCCTCTTTAACTCGTGTCCAGTCGTTTTCTTTAATAACTATTGAAGGTTGATCATTTGCACTTTCTTCTTCTGGGTTGTTGCTTTTCGAAGGACTTTGGCGATAATCATCATGTAGGAGGCTTATCGCAGTTATCAGGCTTGCTTTCTCGTCTTCTAATGTCTTAATTTTTGTATTCAAATCAGATACAATATAAGCAAAGTTATTCATGCGTTCAGTGTTTTCGACATTTTCCTTTTGGAGATTTTTATTTTCACGTCTGATATCTTCGTTTTCTTCGCGAAGTTTGTATAATTCAAAACGCTCGTTTTCTGATATTAGATTTGTACCTTGGGATGAAGCTAGAATGTTAGATATAGAAGCCTTATTTTCGTTAGTATCTAATTTAAGCTGTTCGATTTGAATCTTAATCTCATTAACCGCTTCGATGATCGCCTCGCTATACGAATGTTCAGCTTGGTCGTTCTTCGATTTTCCTTGTTCTGAATTTTTCTGTATTTCGTCGCGTATTTTCCCTGCAATCTCTTGTGATCTGTCTCCCTGTATCATTAACGTCTTTTTTCCTTGGTACCACTTGATTTTAATAATCTCATTCTCTGTAATGTCTAGTTCTTTTTCGTTTGTGAATGCTTTAGTCTCGTTGCCTGGGGAAGTCCATTTACCAGATAGTTTCAGCTCGTTCGCGACATACGATTTTAGTGCTTCTAGACTGCCGCTCCACATTAGCTTGGAGTTTTTAGATGTGAAGTAGTTAGACATGGTGATAGAACACGTCTCGACTACCGTATCAATATATTTAATGTAGTATGATTCAGGAGCTCCAAGAGATACGTCTGTAAGCAATACTTATGTTTCTTGCGTTATTCTGCCCAATTATTTTAAACCAAAACGTATTAAACAAGTCTTCCTCATCTAAGCTGTTAGTGCGTCGCTTAAATATCACCGCACGTATACATTAAATTTGCGCGCAAATCGAAGGTTTAAAAAGAGATTCAAAAGGGCAATGTGACTATCAATATCTAGGCACAAAAAAATTTGATGTACTAATTGTCCACTGCCGCACCGCTAAAACTTGGACTTTTTAAGAGCATTTGAACATATGAATTTAAAAAAATGTAATCATGCATGAAATGCCAACGCTTGAAACGCTGTTCCTGGTTAGGTGTAATAAAATGTATATAAATTTCCACTCGATAATTTCCATCAACAATACCTTTCAACTATTATCCAACCGAGTGACATGCCAACAAAATCTTGATACTTTTTATACACCCTGTATAGAGTAGCTACCCCCGAAAATATTCCAAAAGTCAACTATATATTTCTCTACTTGTGTATCGTATTTAATAAACTATAGGTAAAATTTAGGACATATATAAGAACTGTAAATATAGATTTATTTCAATACATATTCATTTGTGTATGTTATCTTTAGAATTGGAGGTAATAGAAAATATCTTTCACTATCTTATTTTTTAGATAATTTGCGCTCCCTTAAACTATATCAGAGCGTTATGTTCACGGATATGACGAGCAATGGGCCAGTCAAGATAAACCAAACTATGACGTTCGGGATTTCGTTAGAAAAACTCGGCACTGGAACGTGCTTGTGGGTTGACTTGGGTGACAATAGCTCACTGCTTGTGTTTGGTAACGATTCTTGCCCTGAGCAAATTGATGTTGATTCAATTAATCCAAATATCGTAACCCAACCAAGGTTGAAGTACACGTTTAAGACTTCAAACACTCGGAGTATTGTCATCAATCATGTTTATCCTCGAGCCGTTTCCTACAAAGTCAGAATGTACGCTTCCAATGCCGTCTCAACAGTATCCCATGAAATGATGGCCGTCGTGTTGTCGTTCATTTGCAAAAACCCTAATGTCACTATAGAAGGTACAAATGTTTCGCTTCAATATTCGTATTAATAACCAGTATCCGTATTAATAATCTGAATCGCTTCAATATTCGTATTAATAACCAGTATCCGTATTAATAATCAGAATCGCTTCAATATTCGTATCAATAACGGCCCCATACCACTGAGTTCATTCTGCTCCTGTTGGTCGAGGGCAGGGTACAGTATAAGATGGTCAGTACCCTGCACAAACTTGGTGTAAGTAACAAGTGTTGTGGTTCGTTCCCTTCTGTATTTCGAGGTTTTTCTTCCTAACCCTTTAACCTTAACAGTGAAACTGCAAGTACTCTTCATCTCACTGGGAATATTGATTTAAACAAACTGGAATAATTCTTCTCAAATGTGTCTGTGGTGAAATTATAATTCGACAATTGTGTATTACAGGAATGGAACCTTAGTTTGAGAAATAAAGGGGGAAATCCACTTAACACTTTACCAACAACAACCTAATTCCTTCATTAAGCAGTTTAATCTATTTTTACATTTATTAGGTTTGTCTTAAAATTCCTCCAACGTCTTAAACGCTTCTCAAGTCTACCGCTCTGCCAATGTGGCTCTGATTACTGAAAACGAAATTCTTTGTGAAACAACAGAGCAAACTAAATCAACCTGGACTGTCTATAAGCTAGAAGACGATCCTCGCATTATTCCGAGCAACGTTCCCCTTACAGACATAAGGAGGACCCATTTCCATACGGTAAACGATACCTCGGAACTCGTTCTTCCTGGGCGATTTTTACCCTACGGCTTCTACGAGATCCGTGCCCGTGTAGAAATGAAAGGTGTTCCTGATGTTTTTGGAAGTCATTCAATCTTTGTCCAGGTTGTACAGAGCCCGTGGCTTGAGGCCGGTGTGAATGCCGGATCTTTTCATACCGTCCCTTTTGGACTAGTGGTAAGAACAATTCCTTACCTATGAGTTGTATAGATAACTGGAAAATAATTGGCTCAAAACAGTTATGAAATGGAAAATTCACGAATTTAGATCCGTATTTTTGGAGAATTATTACTTGTGAATGTGAAGTAATAATTACTGATAATTACTACATCTGAAGGGTTTGAATCTTAATTTCACAAAAGTTACAGTGGCAGGAATGACGTTTCAAGTTGGCGGATATTTCGACTTTAACTGGAAAAGGACATCGGTGATTTTATTTCATGAAATGATTTTTCTCAGTATATACTCAATTATCTTGCCAATTTTAAAAAAATTTTGTTGAGCCAAAAAAATGTGTTACGAATATTCACAGAAATTTTTTAAAATTGTCAAAATAATTGAGTGTATATAGGAGAAATCATTATTGAAATGTCATTGTTGCCATATCAATGGAAGCGTAACTTTGTGGAAAATTTCAAACTCTTATGTAAATAAGTTGTTGCTTTACAAAAGTAAGATGCTTTGTTTTCAACAAGTAATACTTCGGATTAAGTAATACAAAAATTCGGATCTATGGTCGCGTTTACACTATGACGTGTACACATATATAGTGGAAAGACAATAGCTACTAAGAAACGTAGTGAATTTTTAACGAAATTGATTTGTATTCAGACAAATGCAGTGGCAAATGTAGTGGTCCGTAGTTAGTACGCTACGACAAACCACTCTGTTATGGTGTAAACACAATGTAGGCTAGTATCAAATCTAAAAACGTAGTAAATTTTTAACGAAATGTTATGGTGTAAACACGGCCTATATCGCAAATTTTCCACCTTTTAAAAGAAACTGTATCCAGCCACGTACAGTACCTTATGGCGGCTCTTTATAGTTCTAATTTTCTTTTCAAAACCAGCTATTTCTTAATATTTTAGAACATAGACAGCTTGTACAAGTTACAATTTTTTAGAAAAATCCACTGTATATGCAGAGTTTGATTTATTATCCCCCGTGCTGTGACCGTTTTTCTGATAGTTCTTGAGTTGTGTTTCCTTACTAAAAACTTATCCTTAACTGAGACTTAGGGCGCTTTCCATTTAATGGGCAGACTGGTTAGACCAGAATTTCGGTCCCTGCATGTATCATGCAATGGAAACATCTGCTTGGTCCATGTTTCAATATCTAACGAAAACGGATCTCCTTCTAATTTGATTCAAATATTCCTGTCCAAACCCCAAACATTTTTTGTTCCATTCAGCAATGTTAATGGACAGCGCCCTTAGTTGTCGACGTTATAAATAGTTTATTATTATGGTCAAATGGTATTTTTGCCGTCTACTGTTTTATATATCTAACGTTGGGACTAGCGCATGTGTATTTTCATCCAACTCCCTGACCAGGGGCGAAACTAGCCCCTTTTAATTAGGAGGGTGTCTGCTAGAATTGCCCTGCGAAAGCCGATGATGCCCTGCGGCAAAAAATTTTTTGGCCACTATTTCTCCCAAAAATCTTGACGAGCGGGGGGAGGAGGTCGAAAAAATTTTCCGAACATTCAAAAAAGGGCAAAAAAATTTTCCGGACATAAACCAATTAAATTAAGGGTCAAAAAATTTTTTCGGACAAATTCCTGTTAAAACATGCATGAAACCCTTATTTTTTTACCAGTATCTGTAAAATTTTGGTCTATAAATTCTATTCAATTCCCTCTGGATGCCCTGGAATCTACTTAATAACTCTACATTCTATCATTTAAAATCTTACATTGCCCTGCCAATCCAGATGATTTGCCCTGCCAATCCAGATGATTTGTACTTTTGGGGGGTGTCACCCCCCCCCCCCCACACACACACCCTCAAGTTTCGCCCATGTCTCTGACGAGTGCTCCGAAACATCCAAGTGTTTTAAAATCTTGCAGATAGATTATACATTTAGAATGGAACATTATGTTTTCTAATTCCAGGGAAGTCTAAATAGTTCAGCGTCTGTAGATCCAGATTCTGATGGCACGGATGGAATGAGCTTTGTCTGGTATTGTAAAGATGTTGGTGATGCTGATTTCAATCTGGCAAACCTGACTTATGAACCTGTTGTCTCTGAGCACGATGTTGTTGGAATGCCATCCGCTAATGCAGTAAGTGATATGTTAAGAGTTTGGATTTAGATCTATTAGTTCTAAATTTTTCACCCTAAAGGTTCATCCAGTAAGAAGCATTCCGTACTAGTCCAATTATTTATAACACTTTATTTATAATATTTCTCTACTAATAGGACTAGTAAAAGAAACCCAAGCCTAAATTAGCATTGATAATATAAAATTCTAGAAAATGGTGACCCTTAAATCGTTCTGTAAAGAAAATCTCCGTGTTCCAATTTGATCCTCTTTTTACAGTCTGGCTGTTTTGGGTCAGGTCGTGGTCGTATTGATACGTCAAATTCAACCTTCATGTTGGACACAAATAAAATGGTTGAAGATAAATCGTGAGTTTTTTCTATAACAATGTTTGCAGGCTGCATTAATTATCGGCTCGTTAGAATACGATGGCCGTTCTCTGAATTGACTAAGCTTTCCACCTCTCTAATTAGCCGCTCATTTTCTGAAGGAAATGAATAAAGCCCTAGCTCTTATTTTATCGTCACTCCTCACTTTCTATGAAAAGAAAACAAACATATCTATATTGACTATACAGGGTAATTGTCAATCGGCTTGAAGTTTCACATTAGTTTGCAGCGTTTTATATTTCCTGCAAGTGTGTCGGTAAAATCAATACATGATCATGCACGACCGGAATTTGCATAGAAAAATGGCCATGTACATTCTGAGCATTCTTTGCATGACAAAGTGGGGCTCAGTCAAAAAGCGCACGCTTTTTGTTCTGCTTTACTGCATCGACTATAAATAGCAAAATAAGGCTCAACTTATAAGTTTAATTAAAGCGTTCTTTATTATGATTGAGACACTTATTTTGTTTTCAGCTAGGCCTTTAGCCTTTCCTTTACTTCAAATTTCTACCAATAAATAAAAAACTTTGCAGACGATATCTTGATATTTTTAAGTGGTTCGCCTCATTAGTATTTAGTACACGCCAGCGTGTACAATCTACGCATGCTCAATTACGATGAGTTGATTCATCGTAGGTGTCAATATGTGGCCATAATTTTCGATCGGGAACTCCCCTATATATTAAGCTCTCCTTCCCGATTAAGTCACTACCCGAAACAAATAAGCACCCGAGGGGGACTTAAAAGAAGATTTACAATATACAATGATGCCATTCTTTCGTCTTTTCTAGATACGAGATTTTGTTGGTAGTGTCAACAACACATCCAGAATTTGGTCAACGTGAAGCAATGACTACAATCTACTTTCTCGTCGCATTAGGATTCCCCCCTGTTCTTGCCACAGAGTAAGTGGAGTTCAGAGCGATCATTGTTTAGTTTTAGACGGACATTTAAAGTCCCGTAAACACGCATGCATGCTATCCAATAATTCACAAACAATTGTGAATTATAAAAATATTTCAATAAATTTATAATATCATCCACTATGGCTTCCTCAAACATGATTAAGTTATCTTTCTGTATAATTATTTTTCCATCTTTACCTGTTCTATTAAAAACTAATATTTATATATATGGATCACTTGATCTGTCAATGTTAATAAAACGCTTCGGATTAGAAATTCATGTATTTTCGGGTGGGTTCCTAGCCATGCTCTGGAAACGTAACTCGCCTGACTCGCAAAGAATTGTGACTGAGTTTCTCCTAAACGGCCTAAACTCAGCGCAAATCTCCTGAATTTAATTTAGTTCGCCTTAACTCACGTTAACTCACCACCTTAACTAACCTTAAAATTTCCTTAATTCACCTTTTACAACCTAAAATCATCTTAAATTGTCAAAAACTCACCTTAAGTCACCTTAACTCACCTTAAATGGCCTTTGCTCACCTTAAGTTGCCAAAACGCACCTTAAATCGCATAAAGTTGCATTATCTTGTGAGTTGTGGTGAGTAAAAGCGTGTGCGTGTTGCACTCCCAGAGGAAGCAGGGCTGTTTATTTATATGTAAAACGATAACTCCACAGCTATTTCTCTAAACATAATCTTGCATAAAGCCATTTCATGGACATAATAATCTATTTTTAATTTTTACTTTAGTTGTTCAACGAATTGTAAATCAAAAATCCTTCCTGATGAGAAAACTATACTGTTATCAACCTGTAGTAGATTCTGTGCTGGTGAGCTGACATTCAGTTGGTCGTTGTATCTGTATGACGATATCAATCAGTTTGAACCGTTTAATTTGTCAACATTGAATGAAATATCCAAAGCAGAGTTTCAAAATATGGCTTCAAACCCTATCAATGAACTAAATCTTGCTATTAAACCCAACACACTGCAAGTTGGTAAGAAGTACACCTTTGCATTTCGAGCAACACGCCCAAGTGGTGCGTATGGTGAATGCAGAACTACTGTGATTGTAAATTCGCCTCCTGTTGGTGGTAAGAGAACTTTTTTCCGATTGTTTGCTCCATTTATGCTAGTTTTTTTCGGTTTGTTGTTTGTTTGCAAATTCGCTTGTTTGCGGTATAACCTCGCCTTTTCTTATTTGTTACTTCATTTATATATGTTGGTTGTTTGTCTGTTGGTTTGTCTATTTTTTTCTTCATTGTTTTTCCCGAACTTGTTTTCTTCCTGGTCTGTACCCTTACGGGCAATTATAATAAGTCTGACCTAGTTGGGTATAAACAGGAATCAGTTAGAATTTATTTGTTATCATAGGCAATTGCAGTGTATCGCCTATATTTGGTGTGGCTTTATCAACAAAATTTACATTCCGATGTGACAAGTGGACAGATCCTCAACTACCCCTGGTGTATGAGTTATCGTATGGTGGTAATCAAAGTCAGACAATGTTCTTCTATCGTACAATCCCCTCTGGTGTTAGTATCAGCGTCACTGATTGGCTGGTAGCTGGAGATGAAAGTAACAACTATACTCAAACTGTTCAATTTACTATTAAAGACGATCTTGGATCAAAAGCAGTTCAGTATATTGACGTGCAGGTATGTTAAGGGCTACGTATTTGTTAGATTGGTTGTTGTTCTCGTAAAGATAAATCCATGTGACTAGGGTTCGATTTCTATTGTTATCTCTTATCTGATTGAAATTTCTCTTCACTCGTGAGGAGAGTTTCTGTAGTTTGACTCCACCAAACACTGCAGGTTTCCTTCTGTTGTAGTACTGAACGTAAAAAGCTTGGTCCCATTTAGATTTAGATTAAAAGGTTGCGTTTATAATAGATGGGCAATATAATAGAGTGGCATTCTATCTCGACAATCATGACAGACTAATTAGCATCATCATACAGCAATGCTGTATACACCATACAAAACACAACTAAGACCTAGACTACCTAGCGGGCTTAACAGATAGCTCTAGACTGCACTTCCAGAAAAGAACAATTTAGAACCCTTAGATTTGTGCAGAAGAAAAGTTAGCTTAGATTAGGGCTATCACTATGTTGTCCGGATTTGAACTGAATTAAACTATTCCAATTTATACTGGATAGATCTGAACTTCGTAAAATAGCCCAAATATTGCTGCCTAGACTGCTCTATCTAGAAGTCCAATAAGGATAATTCCTTCACAGTATTTACCTGCGTGAAACGAGGGAAAATAAAGTAAGCTAGATTGAACTTTATTCATCCAGGTTCGACCCAACGAAGCAGAGCTGAATGTGAGTGAAATTTCAGGCAGATTCGATGAGTTGCTCGCAAATGGAGACACTACAGCAGTTTTAGGCCTGGCTTCCGCTCTGTCGTCAACGTTGAATGGCCATGGTGTTGGTAGTGGCGGAGCAAATGGCACTGGGTCGAGTGTAACAGATCCGGAGAAACAGGAAAGAGAACAGGAGGTAAATATGACGTAATTTGTTGTAGTCGTAAATTGAGTATCTAATGTGTTAAAAATGAAGCCGGAATTCAGCAGTTACTAAGGGACCAACTGATATAACCTTGCTAACTTACAGTATGGTGCAAATTTATTGCTCGAAATTATTTATATGTCAAAATTAGTGAATGTACAGTTATTTGCAGTTTTTAAAGTTGGAAGACGTTTTGAAAATAATTCATAATTATTGGATAAGGTTGAGTGTGATATCGCAAAATATCAAGGCTGAGGTTATGTTATCTTCCGAAGCCGTAGGCTGAAGCAGAGATAACACAAACCGAGGGCTTCATAATTCTCGATATCAGGAAAAAATCAAATTCAGTAACTATTTTATTACGCGTATGAAAGAAAAAAACAAAATTGTTTTAGCAAAATAGTTTTACGGCTTCGGCAATAGCCTCTTTCTCTTGCATGCAGTTCATTTGTCTTTTTCTCTTTAAGATTCTCATTGAAAACTATTAACGCTGTCTTGATAGCTCGTTTAGAGTCTGCGGCGCACATTCAAAAATAATTTGGGGTGTCCTATGTTCTGGGATCGACCTCTGTAGTATTTGTGTTTGATAAGAAACGCCAAGTATTTTAAGACGTGCACGGTACGAGTGAAGCGGTGAAAGCAAAGCGTTCGGTTTAATGACACAGTCTTGTTGTTACAAATACAATTAATATAAAATTTAATAGTTCAACGCATGGTAATAGCACGAAGCCGAGTAACTATGTAAAAAATATGGTATACAAGGTGTCTCATAAAAGTAGACCGTTAGAAATTAACCTATTGCAGGAGCTGACTGGCTACCTCAAGGGGCGCGGGCGATTTGGCTAGATGGGGGCCCTAATTGTTCTTGCCCAATGTTGCTTCTTAATATGTTCTTTATAATTTAAGCGTCGAGAAACTTCTTTCGCATTCGACTTGCGTTACACTAGTGTCTTACCAGCTTTTAAAATTTGTTGTGGTCGGTGATCAACGTTGACACTTTTTTTGTGCAGAAACACTAAATGTCCCAAAACATATGAAAATTTTCACGATACGATAGTTCGGCACTAATAATATACATGAAAAAAGTTCTCAATTCTGATTGGCTAAGAGCAGTGCAATATTTTCGAAATACAGTGCAAAAAATGAAATACCGTGCAAAAAAAGAAATGCAGTGCAAATTTCTTGACTATTTAGGCTTTGTGATTGGCTTAAAATATGAAACGATAACAAAGATTGCTAATAAGATACAGCAATTTCCAGCAGAAATAATACAAAAAAACAAAAACAAAAACATAAATTATTTCCATGTGACTTACGCACGAAGTAAAAGTATGGTTTCTCGTGCAATTTGAAAAAACATACACTCGTGAGTTTTTCCACGGTTAATAGACCAATAACCGTGGTTTTTCAAAGACTTCTAATTGCACTCGTCCTTCGGACTCGTGCAACTTTGATAGTCTTTGAAAAACTCACTCGTGCATGTTTTTTCCAAATTGCACTCGAAACCATATACTATTACTTATATTATAGAATAAAGTATTTTCCATATATACCTTACAATATAAGCAGTCATTTAAATCCATTTTTTCTTACTAGCTGCTTGAGCATGTCCTCACTTCGCTGTCTGGAGTTAACGCAAAAGATGTCTCCGGAGTTATGCAGTTCAGTGGTTCACTTATTCAATTAACTGCCAACGCAGACAAGCTGACATCAAAAGCCAAGGTTAGCGTCCGTTTATCAAGAGTCAAATGACACAGAGGATGAGAGATATACGGAATAGGTGATATACAGGGTGTTCCAAAAAAAAACGAAAACCATAATTGAAATAACGTATTGTTAGAATTTGAATGCCCTAGCACTAAGCTGAACGCAAAGATGCTTAAAAAATTGACAAGGATGCATATATTAAATATTGATTTATAATTAGAAATTAAAATATCTTTTAAAGCGCACGATTTTCTGCTCTTGGGAATTTAAAACAGCTTCTTAAACGGTTTCTTTATGCATAAAATTTACTTACGTCAAACTTTGATGCATGTGTGGGTTCAGCAGAGTGCTGAGGCATTCAAATTCTAACAATACGTTATTTCAATAGTTTTCGTTTTTTTTGGGACACCCTGTAGGCGAAATTGGAGTTTCGACTGCCCGTCCAAATGACGCGTTCTCCGCTGGGAATGTACAAATTTCCCTTGAATTATAACATGTAGATGAGGCTGGAAGAATTAGAATATGCATGTCAAAGTATTGAACTGTTCAATCTTCATTTCAATATGCAAAAAGTTGTTCCTCCTCCAATTAGTTTATTATTTTTAAATTAGAAAATATATTCCCTTAGGTGCACCTTGCTTTATTTTGCTTTACACAGTAGGCAAAAAAGCTAATGGTTATAAATGAAACACAAATAATGATTGAACAGTTCAAAACTTTGATATGTATATTCTCATTCTTCCAGTCTCAGCTACATGCTATGATTCATCTACAATTTGTTTCAGGCGCAGTATTCGTCAGTTTGGATGGACAGTCAAAACTCCGATTTCGGCTATATGCATGTGTAAATATATGCAAATCAGACGTGATTAAATTTACAGGCACTTCACTTATACCTCTCTCTTTACCCTTGTACAAGACAACTCTCACATTTTGGAGCATGTTGGTCCTTGCATGATATGTCGATATGAGCCTTAACCCATTGAGTTCCAGCACTTGATGGGTAAAATTGTCTGGCGTTAGACAATTAAAATAGCAAGGCAGGGCGCAATAGGGCGCGATTCCACTTATAATGGGCTAATAAATGAGTTATTTTGGTGAATTTCAATTTAGAAATATTTTACAACTATAATACTGAGGTAAATATGCACTGGATAAACTGCTTTTCCTACAGTCATTCCTTGCAATGTTACCGCAGGCAGAAACCGAGCACTCGGGGAAATCCTTAAGTGTTTGGTATATAAAGTACACTTTAAATTTATGGTACAGCTGCATATTGCAGGAATCAAACCTCTGATGATAAGGCGAAAGAAACCTGCACGAATACCCTCGTGCTGTACTGTTCAGAGAAGCATTTTATCAATCTATTTAATAATACGATTATTATGTAATATTTTGTGATTTAGAATGCAGCCATGTCGATCACAGAGACTCTAGCAGATAGTTTGAAATATATATCTGACAATGACGGGGGATTTCAAAATGTAAAATCTGGAGCTGGCAACGTGCTAACAGTTCTTGGTGGAATGACTACTGCTAGCAGCGGTGGCGGCAATGATTCAACATCGTCACCCACGAATAAAAGCGAAACGGCGGTATGTAGTACCAGTTATTTTCTTGTAATTTTTTACTTAGTCTACCAAGCTATAGCACGCCGTAATGCGCACTTCATTGCCATTTTTCCTGTCTCGCGTCAGATAATTTTACGGCTGCATGGTCCTGGAGAAATTTCTGTGTGTTAATGGGTTACTCAAACAAAGATAGTATAAATGGTCCTTCTTAACCTGTCACCTGACAATTTTACTGATCAAGTGCCGTTAAGCGCTGGGAATGTTAATGTTTTAATCAGTCTGTCTGGTAATTTGTAGCAGCCCATTCAGCTACCGTCCGATATTCTGTCAAATGGGTAACTAGCTTATCTTCCAACGTCTCCTATTAACCATTAACTTAATTGCCATGCAATGTGCCTTAATGCACTTTGTGTTGTTATTTTATGAAGTTTGCAAGGAGGGTATCTAGCATTTGTTGGTTAACATAATTATAGCTAATTCAATTAAGAAATTGCCGAAAGCACTGGGTATAGCTTTTTAAATTTAATTTGGTACATTGATTCGCGAGTAATATTTTTTTATGAATTAATGTAATGATTGTGTTGTTATGTACTCAGGTGAAGTTATTTTTTGTTATATTTAAGATGACGCTCTCTGAGTGTGTCCACACCCGGCTAGCTGCAAATTTTGCTTGACCGCAGTGGGAATACACTCAGACAGATCTTAAATATTAAATAAAAATATTATTTTAAGTGGCTGTGATGGAGAATGAAAATTTAAGATGCAATATATAACAAATCCTATTTAATGAATGGTTTGTCAACAAAACAAATGAGGCATATGGGAAATGGCTTGTCAAAACCAAATAATCACACCTTTCTGTGAACTATTTTTAATTCATTGGCTAACTTTAAATGCGTTATAATTCTCGTTTAACTGTATTTTAAGCTTGCACCAACGCTAATTTCTGTTCACATTAATACGTCACGATTTGATGACTCTTGTTTGGACGATGTATGGACGTATGTGTGAAATAAATAAAACATATATTTGATTTTAACGACTTCTTGCTACCTTTACTGATGTGGAAACTAGAAGATCAAAGTTTGCACCAGAAAATTCAAACATTTCAAATCGACCATGCAATAACAAGTAAATTTGCATAATGAAACAGCATCTAAAAATGATGGGTTTTACTCAGAGTTTTACTAAATTCTCTCCTGTGCAGTTATCACTTGCACTGAAGAAACGAATGACACCTTGTTCGAATTAAAGAGGGAAGAATAATGATTCAAATAATATTTTAACAATTTTTGGGGACAAACAATCATGGAATCGGTTGTTTTTACACACCCTGTACATTTCCGTGTCTCTTGTCAATCCACTATTATGCGATCAGGTATGATTGTATAACCTTCACCTTTGGTGATCCAGGATATCACTAATGCATCCAAATATTTTTTAAGGATGTACCAGACACCTTGCTATCAACTAATTTAAATTGTGCACTATATTTTTATTCAGTCAACTGTCTACCGTACGATCAACGTCGTTCAAAACCTGCAGTTAGTGGTCCTGGACAACTTGGTGGCAAATGAGGGACCAACTGATATTGAAACTGAAACTCTTTCACTGCAAGTGGAAAAGAAGTCTGCCAAGACGCTTGGAGATACTGGAAATAAACTAAAGAACTGTGACTTTAAATCGCCCTCTGGTGATGCATTTGGTGTAGGAGAAAGTATGTCGATGTAAAATAATACACTAATATAGTACTGTATGATCTTGCATTCAACTGTTCTCCACATACTGCGGTGTTAAATACTCTACTGCACTTGATCATGACTGCACTGTTTGACTGCACTTGACTTGAATGTACTTTGCTGCACTGTTCTTCTTATTTGTCTTCACAGAACAGAAACTTTCCTGTATTATATATTGCATGTGTTTCACTATACTGCGCACTTTAAAGTATAATAATATACTATTTTGTGGACTGCACATTATCATATACAGGGTTGTACTGTACTCTGTACTCTTTACTCTGTACTTTATGCAGTTAGTTATAATTATATATATATATATATATATATATATATATATATATATATATATATATATATATATATATATATATATATATATATATATATATATATATATATATATATATATATATATATAAATATGTGTTGTCCCTGTTCTGTCTGAGTATTAGTACACTTATCTATAATACTGAGAACTGTGCTGTTGGGATGTGCTGTGCTGTGTTGTGTTCACTCCACTCCACTCCACTGCGGTTTAGTGAATTACACATTCCACCTTGTATTGCACTTGAGTGCATTGTGCTGTGATATAAATTCGCGTTTATCTGTATATTATCTAGTTCTCTCAAATCCAAACAAAACGTTCCTTCAGCTTCAACCAGTAGATATCAAGGTAAGATTGACGGGATGAACGGGGTAAAAGTGGGATGGGCATGAGCGATGTTGACTCTACGTCACACCACTTTACTACACTTCATTCCACACTCTTCCTCAACTACCTAACACCATCTCATACCAATGTACGTCACTTAACCTCATTTAATCACAAGCCACCTCACCCCACCTCACACCATGGCCTTCTTCCCGCTACGTTCCATCTTACTCAACTTCACCACTCCTAGTCACTCCTCTTCACCCGTCCTCGTTCGTTCTGACTTCAAAATTCCGGATATACCCTTGTATAATAATGTTGGCGTTGAGTGAGAAAATATATGGAAATGGCGCAAATGAAGGCGAATGCATAAAATTTGGGATTTAAAAGCCTTCATTGTTATGGTTCCTCTGTGAAAACGTTGAGATTGCAGCAAAAAATGAGAAGAAAAATGTGTAGCATATGATAGTTAATAGTTCAGCACATGGTGTTAACAGGCAATTATGAGAGTGACAAAAATGTTCTCTTCATTCTTTTCATTATATGTAGTTGTCTTGAGTTGGAAGGAAATGTAGGAAGGAAGTGTTCTTTAATGTGCTTGCTCATTTTAATACAAACATTTCTGAAGTAACGGTTGACAAACGCGGTTGAGGTGCCACCCTTTACCGCTGAGTCAAGCCTGTGCTTTAAACGGATTCGCCTGATTTTTTCCTTCACCAAGATTCACCTTGAAGCCATAGTTGTCGAATCCGTGTATTTTGGGGCTCTGGCCGGCCGGGGGAATTGGGCTACCATATACTCTGTGAAATTGACATTGACTAACTTATTAAGATCATTTCATCAACATACGTGTATTGAAACACATCAATATTTGGTCTGCACATTGGCAAAGATCCTTACCTTCACACACAAACCTTTCTCTTCCTAGATTGCTTTGTTTAAAGACAATCCATTCACCTGGGACAACACCAGTTCAACAATTTCATCAAACGTTATTGACATAGTTGTTGAATCCAACCTCAATATATCCTCCTCCAATATGAGTGAAGATGTCGCCGTTACGATCTTTAGAGACCCAGCACAATTCGGGGAAGATGCCTCATTTTTTTTGAAACCTGATGAAATGAATTCCACAAGCAACGCGAAGGAATATTTCAAATTTCATTGCTTCACTCGGAGAAGCAATTTCACTGCCATGAATTTTGAAATAAAACCGCACAACCTTGGAATACATTTTAATGTAAGTAAGTATTTCACTGTTAGATGTAAGAATTTTAATGTTCGTTGTCAGTGCTGTAGCAAGCTCGATAATTGGGGGACTCATAGTCATATATTCGTGTTCTGCGTTATTAATTTCTTTTCAAATCGATTGTTTTTATCGTCTGTGAACACGAATATATGAATATGAGCCCCCCCCCCCCTAATCATCGAGCTTGCTACGGCACTGGTTGTACCAGTTAATGATTTTAATCACTTTAAAAAGTGTTAGAGTTGGGCGGTATACCAGTAATCTCAGTTATTCAAAATATTTATTCGATACCGGTATAGAAGTCATTTCTTAATCTTTCTCAAGCGGGAGTTCAGACACAGACTGCCCCCACTCTATAGGCAATTCCAGCTTTTAGTTTATGCGTGCAGGGGACGATGGGAAGTAAGGTATCACATTGCTGATAATGCTGAAAAAATAAAAATGGTGGCCGTGTAAACACGGACTGATAGCTTATACTTGTAAATATTGAAATATTTCGGTTGTTTCGGTAGTTTTTATTGAAATGTTTCAGCATAATAGGCAATATGATACCTTACTTCCCATCGTCCCTTGCAGCCATACGGCTAAAAGCTGGAATTGCCTATTGTATAATACCGCATACACAGGAACCCCAGCATTAAAAGACCATCTCTTCTTAGGTATATTTAAAGAGGGGAGGCAAGCCTGACGTGAAGACAGGAGACTATGAATTCTCATACCAGTTACCAGACTTTGGCGGTTGCAACCTAGGAAATGTCAGTGTTAACGATCATGCAGAGCCAGTTCATATTGACGTGAATGAATGTTCAACACATCCATACACCGTGTTTGTGTCGAATCTGGACTTCAACGGCACTGGAGAGTATTGTTTTGGTAATATTTTTGTAATAATGAACATACTTGATATTTATTCACCGATTCATATCTTATTATATCTAAAGGCCCGTTTAAACTTGCAATTTTAAGTGCGATTTTCTTTTTGGATGTGAATAATTAAGGGGATGAGTTAGGAATGTTCAAATGACGACTGACGATGATAAATATACTCAGAACATTCACATTTCGTCTACTCCTAGAACTACGTCCACATACATCGGAAGAAGAAAATCGCACCAGAAATCGCAGAAAAAATTGCAAGTGTAAACAGGCCTTTACACTTGCAATTTTCGCTGCGATATTAGGTGCGATTTTCTTCTTCTGATGGGTATAAACAAGTGTATGAGTTATGAATGAGTCATTAAACCAAAGCAAACTAAACTAAACTAAGCTTAACTTCTTAGCTGGGCTGGACTAGATTGGACACATGCTTTGTATTATTGCTATTATTTTTAACATACCTTTTACCTTTAGCCATACAACATGTTGAACAGTTCCATAATGAAACATATCCGAACCCTGACTCATCATTCAACTCCAGAAATCGACGTTCAGTTCCTTGCGAAGTCGGCGCCAGACGTGTTCGTCGGTCGTGTGTCCTCATCCGCCCCGCACCACCAAAGCCCGCCGATGTCCCAAGTGGTAAGCTTCAGATACTCGCATCAGACAACCTTGGCTTTGATGGAGAGTACTTCTTCCCAAACCAAACTCCAAATTATAATTTGACTATGTTTGAGTCAAGTTGTATATTTTGGGATGAGTTGAACGAAACTTGGAAGGGAGATGGTTGTAGGGTAAGTTGTTTAATGATCGACATATCAAACCAAACTGATTTATTGTTTAAATCAAACTGATTTATTGTTTAAGCATGGATAATAAAATAAATGGATAGGAAACTAGCTGACGTGACCTAATGTTTTCAATGGGCTGATGGCGTGATTGGATGTTGAAACCTAGTTGCAAACCAAATTCTCAAAAACGGCATGTTTAGCAATAATACAGCTAAATATTTTAGTCAAAGAGCAAATGAATATAACTACGCCATTCTATGATGAAATCTCTAAATATTCCCAGTCAATTTTAGCAAATATTTCAAGCACTAAACAGTGAAAAAGGCATCCCAAATTTCGTTAAAATTGGGGACGCCAATTTCGTAGCTACAAATGTAAAAAAATACAAAACAAAGACAAAAAACATTTACCTTGAATACTTTGTCGTGGCTTAGGCACGTTTTTAAAACAATTAGACCAGTATATGCTTCAATATGACTCTTTTAAAGCGGAATGTATAGCCGAACAACAAAAATGCCGAGAAATTTGCAATACGCGTGACGTCACAGATTGCAACTAGGTTGTTTTTGCTTACGTCAGCTAGAGTCCTATCTATTTATTTTATTATCCATTTTATTATTCAAGGTAACATAACGTGAAAGTTTTTATTTCCCCATTTATACTACATCAGTGTAAATGGCGCTCGGAGACTGTATACCTCTGCCTGCAAATTAAGTTACATATTATGCATAAATTATACAATGGACTAATTACGCATTCAGTTTACTCTGCCCGGCAAAGCAAGACAAACGTTTGCTAATTTTTTACCAAACTTTTTATCTAAACAAACAAATAAACATACAAACGTGGAATGTCGCGGATGAAAATATAGCCTCCTGGAGCAGGTAAGAATCTTCAGTGAAAAGTAGCCGTCTTGTATAGTATATTGTTTACAAGTTTCCTTATTTGAGATAAGTCTGTTTCATTGATAAGAATTGCAAACAAATTTACATCAGACATTGTATAAACATGGTTAATTTAATAAAACTATTACTAATAAACTGCTAAACGTCGTAGGAAATCCATTTTGTGAAGGCAGTATTAGTAGTAGTAGAACTCCCGAAGGCGGGAGTTTGTATATCAGATAAGGATCGGATGCGAATGTATTAACGTGTTTAAAAACGACCCATCTTATGAGTTAATTGGCGAAATAATTTTAAAAATAAACATTGTCTAAGTCGAGAAAATCAAAGCTGAAGTTTATGTAAATCAGGACAAAACTTTATCCGATTTACAAACATTAATTAAACATTCATTTCTTTTGTATTTTCCTCATGAATTGTTAATTAGTTTTTTAAGTTGTATAAACCAATTCGTCTTTCTCACGATGGCCAAAATCCGCCATTTTGGGGGTACGTGGTGCGGAGACTCTCGAACGTGGGAGAGGCAGCACCCCCAAAATGGTGGGAAATCGGTCTTGAGAAAGGCTAATTGCTGAACCATTCTTTAAATGGTATAGGTGACATGACAGATCATATAAACCATTTACTGAACCTTCGATTGAATTGAAGTGGTTTTTGATATTTTCGTTTGCAACGACACAAACAACTGCTGCTGATTCTTGACTATTATTCTTGGAAGTCTACCAGTGAGAACGATTCTTTTTGGGACATGACGTAAAATAGGCCAAGCGAACAAACCTTATTTATTGAAACAGTTCTTCCAAGAGGTCCAGTAAAGACCGCACCTTTGGATCCAGATATAGTGCAAAAGAACTGACCGTCAGTTTTAAACTGCCCTCCTCTAGAGCAACTCGTTCATGGTTAGCACAAGACTGGAGAAACTTGAAGTATTTGATAGAGCTAAATTGGAAACGTCCTTTTCACATGCGACTGAGGCGAAATTATAAAGGGACAACTACATATACTTACTGGCGAAATTTTGGTGTCCATGTCAACATGGTAGCAATCAATCAATCAATCAATCAATCAATCAATCAATCAAAAATCAATCAATCAATCAATCAATCAAAAAGCATGCATGTGAACCAATCATATCAATCGTAATTTTCAGGTTGATGCTGCTACTAACAGAGAACAAATTGTGTGCTACTGTAACCATTTGACGTCGTTTGGAAGTGATCTTCTCGTTGCACCAAACCCAATTGATTTTGATTCAGTTTTCAGCAATTTTGGTAGTCTTGCTGAGAACGTTGCTGTCCTGGTTTTGATATCAACTATTCTTGGTGGTTATATTATTGGGGTTATCTGGGCAAGGCGAGCTGATAAGAGAGATGCTTTATTGGTAGGTATTTGCACTGTTAATGCAAGTTTCCATTTCATACCATACCATACCATACCATACCATGCCATGCCATGCCATACCATGCCATGCCATACCATACCATACCATACCATGCCATGCCATACCATACCATACCACCTCATAATTTGCCATAACATACCATACCATATCATACCACACAATACAATAGAAAATCATACCTTACTATGGCACTTGATGCCCACTATTTTATTCTAATCAACGTGATACATTTCATGCCATACGACACCATCCCTAGCACTTTTTTAATCTTGCTTTCCCGCGTTCGTATATATTATTAGGTTGGACCAACAATTGTTCAAAAACCCAAAGGAACCTACTATTACATAATTACCACAGCAACTGGTAACCGACAGGGTGCAGGCACAACAGCAAGAGTTGTATTTACAATGTCAGGAGATGAGAGTGAAACTTTACCAGTCTGGTTGCATGATCGCCAGAGACCGTGCTTTGAACGCACACAAAAAAATACTTTTGTTATCTCCTATCCTCGTGGTATTGGCGACTTGAACTATGTTCAAATTTGGCATGATAATTCAGGTATAAGATTTTAGCATTTTGTCCACGACTCCACCACGGGCTTTAGGACCGATTCAATTTGACAACAATAGTATTCTATCTAAATAGCAGTTAGTTAAAATAAAGTGTACGGCACCTGAACTGTTCGATTTGTTCAATATCTTGCTTGACAGTGCTTCCAAATCCATAAAACATTTACTTATTATGCAAATACTGTATATTTTCAAAATCGGCCATATTTATTTACATTAGAACCCAAGCTTTCGTGGTTCACACGAAATATTATGTCGGTGATTTTCACTAAAAATAAGAGGGTAGGATCATCTAATTATTTCATCGTTCGAAGCGAGAGGAGATTATGCTTCCATGTATGGCACAAACGTGTGACTGTCCCCCAACTTCCTCATATGGCACAGACGTGTTCCGAAAATATTTTATCGAGGCCATTATGATTTCATAAAATTCCTCACGCTCGGAACGATTTGAACAGGTCACGTGGTACAGAACCCAGACAGCTGTTTGGGTTAGCGAGTGACAACGCCTACTTTGATTCTACCCTCTTATTATTAGTGAAAATTACCGACGTAATATTTCATGTGAACCCGAAAGCTTGGGTTCTAATGTAAATAAATATGGCGGATTTTGAAAATAGAATCGAGGTTCGATTCCCACCGCGGCCTGGCATATTTTGCAAGCTTGCCCGGTGTGGATATAGACTCAGAGTAACATCACAAACAGCATATTCACCTGAGTACATAACAGCAACACAGACAAAAATCATGTAAATGTTTTATGGATTTAGAAATTAGAAGCACTGTCAAGTAAGATATTAAACAGTTCAGGTGCCGCACACTTTATTTTAACTGCTATTTAGATAGAATACTATTGTTGTCAAATTGAATTGGTCCTAAAGCCCGTGACTCCACAGTATAATTTATTCGAAGCAAAATATAATGCGCTAGAATGGGTACTGATTTAAAACATTGAAAAGTGTGTTGACATTTAGTTAGCTGTTCTGAAGCTAATACGCTGGAAGTTTTTATAGCAACATGCGTAATATCGATCGCGAGAACATTTCATTAAAGTGCATTAAATCTTAAATTTGATGCCAATCAATAAATTTGTCTTATTCCATTAGGATCTTCGCCATCTTGGTACCTCAGCAGATTTTACGTGAAAGATGTTCAGACTGGTAAAAGCTGGATTTTAAATTGTGAAAACTGGTTAGCAGTTGAATCTGACGATGGCAAAGTGTGCAGAGTTCTCCCAGTTTCCAATGAGCAAGAATTAACAAGCTTCAACCATGTCTTTTCGAAACAAGCCGTAAAAGGTCTGGCGGATGGCCATATATGGTTTTCCATTATCTCCAGACCTCCAACCAGTAACTTCACACGTGTCCAACGTCTCTCGTGCGCTTTGTGTTTGCTATGTTGCACCATGATCACAAGCGCAATGTTTTATAACATGGGGGGCCAGGGGCCAAGTCCTTTTGCAGTTCACATTGGATCCTTGGTTATCGATTTGAAACCGTTTGTGATAGGCTTACAAAGCAGTATTATCATTGTCCCAGTAAATGTTCTGATTGTGCAAATATTCCGTAATTTGAGGCCAAAAAAGGAAAAACCGAAGAAAAAGCAGCAATCCGAAAAGGAAACAGAAGGAAAGGAAAATGCGCCAGATAATGTCCCCGATATTCAAATCGAAAATGAAAATCCACCTCAAGGAAAACTTCCATACTGCTTTATTTTCTTTGCATACGCTGTTTGTTACCTCGCATCAGCTGCATCGATATTCTTCACCTTACTCTACAGTATCCAATGGGGCAAGGAAACTTCGACAGAATGGGTAATTGCTATGGTAACATCATTCTTCCAATCAGTGTTGCTTCTACAGCCAATCAAAGTAGTATTGGCTGCAGTTATGGTTGCATTGTGTATTAAGAAAGCCAGTGATACAGAAGATAACGGTAATGATGACTTGGTAATCAAACGGTCAAAAACGGAACATCAATCACGTATTGGTAGTGCGATGGAACTTGAGAAAAGGATACAAGCAATTGGGCAACCTCCTGGAAAAATAAGTAAATTTTATAGGTCAGTTTATTTCTTGTTTTAATACGGCATTGTGACGATTTACCACACTGTGATAATGGTGATGATTGCGATGGTGATAATGGTAGCGGTGTTGACTGTGGTGAAAAATCATTGATGAATGATAATAGTGGTAGTAATGTGGTAAAGATGGTGGTACTTGTGATTCTGTTGATGACCACATTGGTGGTGGTGTTAATGATGATTGTATATTAATGGTGGTAGTGATGATTGGATTAATGATGGTGGTTATATTGACGATAAATGATGATGTTGATTTTAATACTTATGGTAGTGTTTATGATGATCTGGTGACTAAAAGTCTGACTAAAAAATCACTAGAGCTTAAAGGTCCTACAACTTACATGAATAGAATGAAAACTTTTATGTTTTTAACCCGCTTTGTTTCTTAAAATTTCTTTAATATATCGCCATGTTTACTTGTTTTGTAGAAAACATCACGTTTATATATTTAGCAAAGCTTTTGTGTGTAAGCACTGTAAGCCCAGATCTTCATCAATGCGTTTTCATTTGTTAGCCTTTGCATCAGCGTCAATTTTATTAGTTTTTACATTGAACGACTTTGATATTTAATATTGGTTTTACAAGCTTAAGTTGTTCAAAAAGGCAATGGCTTGTTTATTTGAATCAACCAAATATCACTACATTAAAATGATGACAGTTTATCCTGCCTAAATAATTTGAAACTTCTGTCAAAGCTGATTTTTTTAATACCGCAACATGTATTGGAAGAAAATTTTAAAACACCATTTTGAACTTACAAATGTGCCCAAGTGGTCCAGTATACGTATGTTATGAAATATAGGTTCCATGGATATCTTATATCCCGAATGGTAATGTTAACGTTCCCTGAGCAATATGTTAATAAATTCCATTCAATTCTTATTTTAGTCCTCCAAGCCCTGCAAAACTGAAGAAAGCGAGAGAAAAACGTCTAAAAGAAATCAAAACGAACTCAGCTTTAAAAGAAATTTTTGCATTTTTCGTTTTCCTGATTTTTCTCATGGATGTAGCGCAATACCACAGGGATCCCAATACTTTCTTGTTGACGAAAACTTTGTATGAAACGTTTGAGGAATTGGATGCGTTTGGCCTGGATTTATCTGCGGTATGTGAAACTTCATGGTCTAGCTTGATAATTCTTTATATATTTGTTTTATTGTTTAATATTTAAGAGAAAAAACAGCGACCGGTTGTGCGATACGCTTATTAAATGTAACTTATTCGCACTAAAGCTTAGCCAATAATCTTTCCCTGCTCTTTTTGGAATCTTTCTCTTGCAATTTTTGAATTCAGTTAATAAGCTTCCCTAACGTCAGCGAACCTTTCCTTTGGAGGTCATTTGTCATTTAAGGCAATAGTAATTCATCCCTTCAGCTTCGCCGTGCATTTCCAAGTTAGCGTAGCGTGCGATGTTTTTTCTCGTCCCACACAATGGCGTCAAATCGTGCAATATGATATTTCAACTCCATATTTCATCAGCCATTGAGTAGATATGACAATTTTGCCGTAGACTTTTAGTCAGTCTTGACATGCATAATATTAGTTATTTCCAAATTCTTAGATCTCCGACGTGGATTCACTGTGGATGTGGTCACGTGAGACACTCATTCCGGGATTATATTCAACCGAGTGGTACAATGGCAAGAAAATTCAAGAAGGATGGCTTGCAAACAATGAGGACTATCTCGTGGGTGTCCCGCGTGTACGATTGCTTCGCGTGGAAGAAGGTACACTAAATACTTCATTTAGGCTGTTATGGCATTCTTATGCCGTTACTTTTTAATGCCACTTGTGGAACAAAACAGTGAACTTAAATATAATAAATATATTTGCAATACTTGAAACACGGAGGAATTTTCAAATAACGGACACCTTGGTGCCTACTAGGGCATGCCATATAAATCGTGACCTGCGATTTCTCTCCGTTGTACAAGATATCTGTTGTGCAGTTTCTGTCACTACGTGGAATTTTATTACACATGGCAAGGAGTGCAATTAATTAACGACTAACACTACAACTGAATTTTGAACAATGTGCCAGAATTGCACGGGTCCCTGAGCTAGGCGTGTTCAATTCGGCACATTTTTCTAAATTCACGAGTTGTGTTAATTATTAATTGCACGGCTTGCTCGTGGGATTATTATTATATAAATGACAAAATTATTGCTATCCCCCCGGGGTATGGATGTCCCATGAATGCAGAGAACGCATGTATATTTTAACACATTTGACAGTTGAAACACGGTTGAGATAAACAAGATCTGGTTTATTTAAAACATCTAAGCGATGTAAAACGCCTCGCTTGTTCTTGATTCGGCAACAAACAATTGTTTAAGTTCAAAATATTGTAAGTTCAGCAAGCAAGAAAGTTTAATTTAGGTCCTGTATTTTAATTTTCTGATTTTGCTTTACGCAAGTGGACGTTAGGATCGTTTCCATTTACGAGCCGCCATTTTATTTTTTCAAATCATTAATTGTACTCCTGGTGAGTGCAGCTAATGAAATAATTGCACTCCTCCTAACCAATTGTACGGATCAATGACAACTCATGTATATAATAAGTGGGAATAACGTTTCATAATAACTACCGTAAGCTGTGCGAATGGCTAAATTATATATTTTGGGTGAGTTACTTGGCACGCTGTTTTCGAAACGAGGAGTTTCAATTTAATTAAAAGACGAATTTTCTCTTATTAACTTTCAGATACATGTTCGATATCCAGTTATTTCGACGACACCATTCCACACTGTTATGGCGCCTACTCCGTCACTGATGAAGACGACGTTACCTATGGCGTGAGTTGGGAACCTTTGGACAACGGCAACGCCCGAAAACGACGAGATATCCGGGGCCCGGTGACCGAGAAAGAGTGGACAGAACTACTAGCTGCCGACAATCGCAGTACGCAAGTCAGACATAAACGAGGCTTGGATCCAATCATGGGTGGACTAAGTGGAAAAAAGCGAAGAAAGAAGAAGAGATTGTTGTCCAGTAGTAAACCAAAACAGTACATCGTCAACGATAACGCACTGCTGTCCGATGGTTCAGTTCTGTCCTGTCTTGACAGATGGCGCCACCAAAGCATGATTGATCTTCGGGGATTCCCCTACTGGGGCACGCTTACAATGTATAGTGGTAGTGGCTATGTTGCAAATCTTGGCTATGGTCCAGTTAGTGCTTACACTGTTGTTGCTGACTTGCATTCAAATGGTTGGCTCGATGTCCAAACACGGGCTGTGTTTGTCGAGTTCACTGTGTACAACGCAAATACGAACGTATTTGGGATCCTTTCGTATTTTATAGAATTTGGACCTTCCTCGACAGCAGTTACTCGTTCCCAGTATCAGGCTGCACGGTTTTATATCCACCTTAATGGAACACAAACACTAGCTCATGTCTTGGTGATATTCTTTATGCTGTATTTCCTATATCGAGAGGGAAAGCTTGTCTATAAACAACGCTGGGCTTACTTCAAAGGTTTTTGGAATTGGGTTGAAGTTATCCTAATTATCTCCGAATTTTTGCTTATCGTTCTCTTCCTTGCACGTCTGTACGAAGTTGACCGGAATATTCATCAGTTACGAGAAAATCCAAATGATTACGTTGGTTTCCAGTACGCCGCAAATGCAGATGCCCTGATGACATACGTTATTGGTATCCTGGTGTTCTTCTATATCTTACGCTTCTTGCGTCTTTTGAGATTCAACAAGAACTTCCTTGTGATTGGCAAGACAATGTCGAGAATTAGTTCGCCAATTTTGAGTTTCTGTCTACCCTTTATTTCTGGATTCTTTGCATTTGGCATGTTGGCTTTCACGATGTTTGGTACAGAACTCGAAGACTACAGCACTTTCGTAAGAACAATGGTGACGCAATTCAGTATAACTTTGGGAGACTTTGATTTCGAAGCCATATTTATGGTCAATCCAACAGTCGCAACTCTCTATTTCTTTTCGTTTATTGGATTAAACGTGATGGTGTTAATGAACATGTTCATAGCAATCATTAACGATTCTTATGCCGAGATTCAAGAAGAAACTGCTGAAATTGAAAACGAATTGGAAATAATCGAATACGTAACAGCTAATGTAACCGGTTTTGTTAATGGCAAATTTCACCGTGGTAAAGTAGGCCCTGAAAAAAAGAAGAGAAACAAACGCAAACGAAAGTCTAAGAAATTGGCTCCTTTCGAAGAGTTCTCGAATGAGTTAGATTTGCGTGGGAAAAAGTTAGTAATTGTTGTGGATGTCTTTGAGAGAAGTATGGAAGAGGATGAAATAGAAGAAAATAAATTTTGTTCCGTACCAAAAGATAAACAGCAAGATATGTTCTTCAGATTGTTGTGTTTAATGGAAAGTGTGCTTGATGCTGAAGATGCAAGCAGTGATGACGAATTCAGCGATGATTCGATGGATCAAAATCGTAAAGAGAATAGCGGTGACGAATCTGATGATAAATACGGTGATGAATATAGTGGTGAACTTGTTGATTATAAAGAGTCTGGTGATGAATCTGGTGATTCAAGCCTTTGAAGAATATGGAGATGAATCAAGCTTTCTAGTGAAAAATATTTGTTTCTTTTATACTTCTAAATACTGCAATGATTAATCTTGGTATCACCAAGGCACAACACAGAGTTAATTGAACTATCTGAAAGAATATTTAATGAATGTATTCCGCTAAATTTTCACTTCGACCGTATCATAACGTATCATAGCATTCTCTTTAGTGTCGAAGTCATTAGTTCCACTCTAGTGCTCAGGAAACAAAGAAATACACTACGCTTCGGTACGATACGTTTGAAGTGGAAAACTGGCTTAAGAGTTATTACTGACGCTACGTCCACACTAATCCGTTTTCGCAGCGTTTTCGTATTAATTGTTTCAAGAAATTAGACCATTGTTCTCTATTCTCTTGTGAACGGAGAACAATAAGAAAACGGATTAGTGTGGACATGTCCTGAAGATTCCAAAGTATATAGGGATTGACGTTGTCTTTCAGGCTCCAGGGGAACACAAAAATTTTTTTAACATAATACATTGACTGCATGATTTATCTTTCTTCACTATTTTATTTGCTTTACTACAAATAATATTCTGTATTGCATGCAAGACACGCCGTCAGTTTAATTTTTTGACTAAGACACTAAGTTAATTTTATTGCACTATCTTTTTACTATGTCAGACCTCGGACCCTGTTCATTAAGCAAGGTCTTTTTTAACGAGTACTAATTAATGTTCATTGTAATTTACGTAGTTTGTTGTTGTTTTTTGTTGAACTTCCTCATCTTTTATTTTAAGGTTTGTGACACAGGTGGCAGAATTCGGTGCCTAGCTATAAATAAATAAATAGGCCTGATACAAACCTTAACAAAAGTCCATGCCGTACAACCGTATTTCGGTTGTAAATCTGATTGGTCAATGAGACAAAATATTTTTTAATTTGTTTGCTTTGACCAATTTACCTCGCACATGACTGGTGAACTTAAAATTGCCTTCATTGAAGTCGATGTTATCCGCAAGTTTGGGGCCGATGTTAGAAAAATATTCATTGAATGCAAAATATTCATTGCATGAATGTATTCATTGAAAAATATTCATTGATTGTAGTCATATTCGGTAGTAAACCCCATTGGAGTTTCATCCCATGGGGTACCCACAAACACCCCATTGAGGTCAGTCCTCAAAACACTCCCATTGGTGCATCCCCAAACACCCCAATGCCCCCAAACACCCCCATTGGGGTAACCCTAAACACCCCATTAGGGTATGTAGTCATGGTCATAATAGTCATGTAATAAATTAATCATAATAATAATAATAGTGGGTTTATTAATACACGTTCAATAGCAAAAAGCTAAATTACAAAGTGTTTACATCGTCAGATATTAATTAGAATTAATTAGAATTATTACTTATTTAAAACTATTTACATCAATGGACCTATATGTATATTAAAATCGTTTATATATATATATATATATATATATATATATATATATATATATATATATATATATATATATGGAATTGTATAAGTAAGAGTTATAAACCGAGTAGGAGGTTTATAACGGATATATTGACCCGAGGACGCGTACCGTCCGAGGGGCAATATATCAGTTATAAACCGACTTACTCGGTTTATAACTAACTTATATCACACTTGCGGAGGTTTTCCAACATATTTTGTCATTTTCAAACATTTTTAATGAAAAATTCTCGCGTTTTGTCTACAAGTTTAATCCAATCATTTATTCAAGGTCTATAAGCTAGTTATAAACCTCGGACGAACAAAGAAAACCGACGCAAGTGTGATATAAATATGTATATAAATCTTACTTATCTAATTTAAAATTATATTCATTAATAGCATGAACTACAGGGCTGTTTCTAAAACGTTCAGTGTTGCAAAAAAGTTATAAATCTTTTCGCCATTTGTCCTAGTCTCTCTTTCCCTAATGTCACTCAGTTTCTTTGGCAATATTCCGTGAAGTCTGTGTGATGGTTGTATCATGTTCTCAATTAAGAAGGCACATAAATTGTTTCTGCATTCTTCTAAGGTCAGCAGATTGCTCTGAGATAATAGAAGTCCATAATCACAAAGGCCAGGATAAATTATTCGGAGGGCTCGTTTTTGGATTCTTTCTATGTTTTTCTTATGCATTTGTGTCAGACCACCACTCCAGATTTGTGCACCATACTCCAGAACAGAACGAATTACTGTACAATAGAAAGCTAATAGGTCATTTTTTGGTGCACCATAACTCTTTAAAATCTTCAAAAGGTAAAGTCGCTTAGCGCCTTTTTTTACAATATACTCAGTGTTGGTTTTCCATCTCATAGTCTATC
>CACRXK020003033.1:7398-33156 GCA_902702795.2 Paramuricea clavata | reverse complement strand
GCCCCCCCCCCCCCCCTGCCCCCCCCCCAGTTCCGGCGTCCCTGCAAATTTGAATGATTAATTTCATTAGTTATTATCTCGGACGTCGGTTTCTTAGTGAGATACATCCCCCTGAGCGTATCCCTCAGAAAGCACCCCATCGGCCCTCGGGACGCTTTCTTCGGGGTCACGCCCCTCGGGTTGTATCTCGCTAAGAAACCTCGTTCTTGGTAATTATCTCTTACATAATGGCGTTTTTCTGTTATTTTAGGCAATAATTTTCGGCGATGTCAGTGAATGTGCCACAGAGTGCGGTTCCTCTGTGCAACCCTAACAATTATCAGTGGGAGGAATCAGAATGCAGGTTGGTACCAAGACAAGGTGTTAAACGGTCGGAGTTGAAACCATGCGAGGCAGGCCTGAGGATTTTGAGGTCTATAAAGGGCCCTCTTTGTGTAGTGTGCGTTGTTGGTCCAGCACGAACAGGGAAATCATATCTTCTCAGTCAACTGCAGGGCAGCAATTTTCGACTTGGCCATACAATGAAAGCGGAAACAATGGGTATGTACTTGTACCAATATTTTGTTATCAAATTAAACATTGACATTCAGTTAATTAAACATAAACAGGGCTACTTTGGAAATTCATTTTGTATTAGAACAGTCGAATGGTCTATACTTTCTGTTTCAAAGCTTTTACCTTTCTGTATGTTTTCAAAAATAAATTTCAAAACGTATATTTATTCAAACTACATACATATAGCCTTCAGGGCTTTGTTTAGTATCTTTTAGTACAAAATAAGCAATTCATTAGTTTATTGCGTTGTTGGAAAAGGGTCAAGTGTGAGTTGGGGTGAAAGTCATGTTTGTTTCTCCTGTCATGAAACCTGTTTTTCACTTCAACCGTACAGCACGTTACGATACGATACGCAGGGCCGTAGCGAAGAGGCTAAAAAAGGGGAAGTGTAGTATCACATTTGCCGAACCCGTAATTGTTGGCGAGCGTGGGGGAGAGGCAAAAATTTTTCAGACATATTATTTTTAACTTAGTTTCGAATTGGTGCACCTTGATTTCTTAAATTTTCGGCATATTTTGGTAATTTTATCATTTTTTTTGCCATAACTATTACCGTTAATGGGTGATTCCAGCAATAGACAAAATCTTGATCTAGGGAAGCAGAACAAAATCCATCACCACAGCTACAAAGACAATGTTAAAATTAGTAAAATTGCAAAGTTTGGTTGCGAAATGTTCGGTTAAAATGAGGAAAATATAGCCCTACGAAATTTCTAAATTTTGTATCAATTTGTATTACTCTTATTACGCACACGGGAATTTGCACCACTTTCGGCCCAAATGTGATGCATTTTCCCGCACGTAATACAAATTAATACAAAATTTGCAAATTTTGCAGAGTTATGTTTTCCGCATTTTACAACATTTCGTGGCCAAACTGTGCAATTTTACTAGGATTTTCACATTTTGTTCTTCTTGCCTAGATCACAATTTAGTCTATAGCTGGAATTGCCCATTCCAGCCACTCAAATATTCCCGATGTCTACGAAAACAATTTAATTCGCCAAAAATCCGTTATTTTGCCGACAACATGTTTTCAGAGGGTGAGGGGTGTCACACGCCACACTACACCCCCCCCCCCCTTCCCCCCATAGCGACGACCCTGACGATACGGCTGAAGTGGAAAACGGCCTTAATTAATAGCGTACTGTGTGATCTTATTGTTGTTCAGTTTGTTATGTAAAGTTGACTTTGTAGTTTTGTAAATTATGTAAATTGTGACAAACCAATTAAAAACTAAACAAAACAACTTCAACTAAAAATAGGTACGTATAGCGTACAAGCGTCTACTGGGATTTTGTTTTGAGGACAGAGTCGTAGAGATATGTTGAATGTGGATGAAAAGCATGAAATGCCCGTTTTATCGAAATGCATAGGCAATTGCAGATTGCGACTGGTTTAACATGTTCGTTGATAATCAGAATCAAAATTTGCCATTTGAAATTGCTAGCAGAACTTTCGTAATTTTAATTTGTATTTAAAAGTGACTTCCTAAAATAATAACATCCATAACTATTCTATGCTCTTATGCTCTTCAGACCAAATAACCATGCCGTCAATATCATAAATATTAAATGATTCTACGGTGTCAATCCAGGAATATTGTACAGTACATCCCTGTATTCCTTTGTATTCCCATTAAAAATGTCATATACAATTACAGTGCATGTTTTATACATTAATAACTTATATTACATGGCTGTGTTATTGTCCTTTGCATGGCGTAACCATTTATCAGGAATGGAATGATTTATCAATTTTGCAACTGTGCCTAAAATATCATGTATTAAAATTGTTGAAAACTAATATGGTTTGTATTTGCAGGGATTTGGATTGGTCGAACGCCAATTCAGTATCGGTTGCGTTCTGGTGAAGTCATCACAGTTGTATTTCTTGACTCCGAGGGAATAGGGTCAACGGACAGTGTAGATGCAACTGATTCTACAGACAACCAGATATTCACTCTGAGTGTGTTGATAAGCTCGCTTCTGATCTATAACAGTAAGAATGTCCCGAAAAACAGCGACCTGGAAAAGTTACAGTAAGTTCTTTAATTTGCAGGGAGAAAACTGGAAAACTTTAAAAAATAAAACATGCAGTACTGTGCGTTCTTGCCTTTAATCTGAAAACTTAACTGAAGCTAAGAACACGCCCTTCAGCTGGAAGCGATTTGATGCGTCTGTGGCTGCAAAGTTTCTGCATTTGACAAATAAGTCAAATAAGTCACAATATACAGTAATTACATTGAGGCGATGTACTGTGCCTGTTCCTTACAACGAAATATTTCTGGATGTATAAAGTGGTGCGTCGGATACCGTAAACCTCCGACTATAAGCCCCCCTCCAATATAAGCCCCCCCCCCCGAATATAAGCCCACCACATATACTAACGCTTACCTCATTCCAAATATAAGCCCCCCACCCCCCCGAATATAAGCCCAGCCGAATATAAGCCCCCCAAATATAAGTCCCCCGAATATAAGCCCAGTAGCCCACTACGTTATTCAACATTGACATTGTCTTTCAATATAGCAAAAAACGATATTTAAAAACATTGTCATTGTCTTTATAGCCGACTATGTGAATCAAAGCGCGTTATTAGTACATGTTTATTTTCCTGTTTATGACTGACTTGTTTATTACTAACACAAAAAATCGTCCATGTATTAGCCGCTTACGAAAGTATATAAGCCCAGGGCTTATAGTCGGAGGTTTACGGTATTGTATTTGCCGATAAAAAGATTACACAGCAACGAAAAACATGCAGGCTTAGCTATGCAATGTTATATACATTTAACTTATTCGATTTGTACCACCAAACAAATTCTTACTACTCACACGAGTAATAATAGCATTCCCATAATCATAGGGACATAATCAAGGGCCACAATGTAAACTGCTGGGAAATCAGTAATTTGTGCAACCCAAATAAAGTATTTAAGTGTTCAAGTGTTAAGGCATATGCGAACTGCAAAGTAATAAGTCTCGATTCTCTTTTTATATTAATAGCACATTAGGTCAAAAACTATTAATTTATTCATTTTATTGGTGTTAAAAATATATTGAGAAGAAGAAAACTGTTCATAATTGTTAAACGTACAGTTTCTTGTTCATTCCAGTTATATTTCCAAACTGTCAGACAGTATCCGTATCAAAAAACATGCCGAAAATACTGCAGAAGATGTGGAACAGTTTAAGAAGTGCTCGCCCGAATTTTTCTGGGTAATTCGTGACCGTACGTTAAAAATAACCGACATCGATGATCAACCTTGTGATATAAATACATATCTGAGTCAAAAGGTATTGTATGGATCTGTATAGATGCATAAGCAACTTTATAGCAGTTGGCACACTGAAGAGGTTGCCCACTGTTTTACTTCTTACAGGTGAACTACGTCAAGCGTTCCTCTTTTGAGTTTCTAACTTGCTTGCGATTCCCCTCATTACGTTTGCAAACAGGGTCATACGCAGAATTTTTTCAACAGGGGGGCAGTAAGGCCAATATTCCAAAAAAGGGTTTCAAATATCCAAAGAATAATTAATTATGTCATTCTAAAAATCGTAAATATAGTTTTCTCTAGGGGGCAGTTGCCCCCTGCCCCCCCCCCCCTCTCCTGCTGTGTACGGCCCTGTTTGCAAATTTGAAAAACTCGCTTATCAGCTGTTGCAGTATTCCAATGCAGAGAAACTTCCTTTCAAATTTTTCTAATTTTCTGTTTTAATTTCCTGACTTCCTGTCCTGTTATGAGCATTGTCATTGGTGTTATTTGCATTGGAGTTTACATTTACATTGGAGTTTTTCAAATTTGCAAAGATAATGAGGAAAATTGCAATCAAGTTAGGAACTCAACAGAGGAACACTTCACATAGTTTATCTGTAAACTCATGCTGTTTTACAATTGGGAAGATTGACTTCGAAAAGAGCAATAGATATTTTTGTTGCGATTTTTTAGATAAACTGTCCCTGTATGTTAAGCATGATTGATGGTACTGCTTATTGAACTATTCTTTAAACTTCGCAGTAAACTAGTTCAAACTAAACTAGTTCACTCATCGCAAAAGCCCACAACTCGCAAGACCGCTGCGAGTGTGTGTATCTAATTATAATAAACTTTCGAGCATTGTGATTGGATGAATGGAATCTTTTCCACGAGTACAGTAACCAATAAAGATATTTCCTTTTGTCTAAAAATAGAAGAAGGAAATCAAAATGAATTACAAAGTAATACAGTACAATATAATATTTTCTTCCCAGGGCCTTTTTTAAGGATTTTCCCGTGGGGGGGGGGGGCATTTTTGAAAAGGGACCTTTCTGTGAGGTAATATATTAGAGGGGGATAGCAATGGCTGAAGGCCACATGTGTGGCCAATATACCACGCATGAATGGGGGGGGTCTGGGGGTGTACTCCCCCAGAAAATTTTTGAAATTTGAATCTCAGAAATGTCATTTCCTGCATTCTGAGCATCCAAAGTTGCTCCAAAATTATTGCTAACTATACTTGTATTTGAAATAAATAAATGAAAAAACGCACAAAAAGTTTTAAAAAATTAACCATCGTTTATCATTACTTATTAGAGGAGGATAGCAATGGTCATGTGTGTGGGGGTGTACTCCGGCAGAAAATTTTTGAAATTTGAAGCACGGAAATGCCATTTCCTGCATTCTGAGCATCCAAATTTGCTCTAAAATTTATGCTAACTATACTTGTATTTGAAATAAAAGAAGGGAAAATGCACAAAAAGTAAAAAAGAATATTAACCGTAATTTATCATTACTGATTAGAGGGATAATTCCCAGAAAATGTTTGTAATTTGAAACCCGGAAATGCTATTTCCTGCATTCTGAGCATCCAAAAAATAAAAAATTATTAACAATAATTTATCATTACTTGGTGGTAGCAAAACGTAACAATGTTAAAAAGGCCCTGTTTCTTCCTTTTGTTCAGGTCTTGAAGGAGGAAAGTACATTATCTAAAACCACAGAAAGGAAAAACGAAATAAGACGAAATATCAAATCGTTCTTCAAATCAGTCGATGCATTTACGTTGCCAATACCGTCAGACAAGGAAGATGTTTTAGCGCAAATGGACAAACCAGAATTTAGGAAATACCTAAATCAAGAGTTTTTAGATCAGATGGAAACGTTGAAACATTCAATAGAAGAAAAATATCATCCCAAGAAAGGACTTAATGATTCAATAATAACTGGAACCCGTAAGTTGTATGGCTACAAAACTACGTTCGAATTAATACAACGAAAAAATCGTTGTCTCGACCACATCCTGCGTTAAAAATTCAATCTGCAAACGTAAACCAGATGTACTTCGTGCAATACAAATTATAAAGGTTTTTGTGTAGATTAATCAAGTGAGAATATAAGAATTGCATTTTAAAGCAATTTTATGGATTGTTTTTCAGTAAAAGACCTTTTCGGGAGACCTATGACGTAACTTAACGAACGTTCACTCCAATAAGAAAATCCAATTATCAAACGTAAAAACCGAAATGAGGAACTTTTTATGGCGCTCGTGTTAAAGTTGTGTTCTTTCAAGATTAATACGTGTAAAATGTATTCAAAGATTTATATACTCAAGGCCACGGGTTTTTAAGCACTCATTCCAATCATTTATTACAAGCAGTGCTTTTTAATTTGTGCTTTAAACAACACGAAATAGCTAGTGTCAAGTTTGAGGCAGCACCTTCCTTGCGTTAGCCTGCGAACAGGCTCTCAAGGTGAATTGAGTGCCTGCACTGATGATATACAATTTTGAATATCTGCCCCGTAACGTTCGTTTTTCCAAATATGGAATGTCTATCCTTATATGGTGTTGTTTACAACTTTCGTGCAAACTAAATTTAGACCGTACAGTTTATACTGTTTATCGAAATATAAGATATTCAAGCAAAAGTTTAAATGTTTTAAATACTGTTTTCTCAAAACAGAACATTTCATGCTTTGAGATAAAATAGCCAAGACCAATTTGATCAGTTAATCTGTTTTTTATGCATAGTGCTTCAGCAGTTGACATATATAGAGCTCAGCGGAAACATACAAAATTATAGCATCTGACCAATGAGAACTTCGCGTCACGATTTGAGACGCAGATATTCAAGTTCATTAGTCATCGATGCAGGCTCTTAATTCACCTTGAGAGCCTGTTCGCAGGCTCTCTTTGCGTTAGTAATTCCTATAGGTTTAGAATACGTAATGTGACATCAAACAATTTTTTTAGATTCAACCTAGTGAGACAAGACATTCACTAATTTACCATCAGCAATGTTTGTTTACCTTATTAATTCAGTATACCGCAAGAAAATTTCTTTGTATTATTAGAGTTAGCTGATATGGTGCAGAGTTACCTAGACGCTCTCAACACCAAAGGTTTTGTACCTGACTGGCAATCAGCTTGGGATGTGACAGTTAAGATAGCATACCAAAGAGCGAGTATGTACTTTTTAATTTTAAATATAAAATACAGCATGCAGCATTGAATTTAATTATCAATTCATAAAAGTCAAAGGGAAAATTAAAAGCCAAAAAAATAAATGAAGTCCCTTTTCACTTTTCCCGCATCGGCATATTGTCTTTTGTTTTCGAAATATTTAGAACAGAAACAACGTGCAGGCCGTGTTGGTTCTTTGGTCAGTATGCATACATGATTCAGTATGCTGGTTCAGTATGCTATTTGGTCAGTATGCTGGGTTCCCTTAATCAGCATAAAAGGCACTTTTTATTGGCTCCCAACATGTTAAAAATGCTTTCCATGAAAATGCAGCCAACACGGTAGATAATTTTAACAGGTTTACCCCAATTCTAACGTCACCCATACCAGAGTTAATTATAGGTATGTGACAGACTACACAATGTGTTTCTGCCCCTGGTCAAAATGTCTCTAAAATCAACCAGAGGCACAGCCACAATCGTGGACATAACTGGTTGAAATAACGGGTTTTGTCCAATATTGCAGCCCCGAAACGTGTGTGTGTGGGAGGCGGAGGGGCGGGAGAGGTATAATCGTGTAATGCACAGAACGACTATGGGGTCAGGAGTTTCTATTTATAGGGTCTGCGAAACGCTATTTTATGCATTTTAGACATGTTTTATGATCATCTGAAATTGTCCCTGAAGAAAATGGTTGAGGGGCGGGTCCCTCATTCCCCTGTGGCTACGCCCTGTCTAAAACCAAGCAAATGTAAATTAAAGAATTATAAAGGTCTTTATGAGACTTATTTTTCGTTGCCATTTAATTCTTTAAAATCTAATCAACGCATGCTTCGACCTCCAGTCCCCGTAACTCCGTAAGTGCATTATTCATTTCCTAAAAGCTCATTCATGTGAGGTTTGGTTCTCTCTTTCTGATGTCTCAAAACACAGTGATTCTTCTGCATGTAGGTAAAGGAGATTTGGTTACCTTTATATTTATATTTATAGTGTCTAATTTAGAACGAGAAAATTATTTGGTATTTTAATTTTGTTCATGCATGTTTCTCAGATAAATTAGTTGAAAATAATATAGAATATATATAACCACTAAAAGTCCAAGCTTTATGACAACGCAGGTATCTCCAAATGCTAAAAATGATAAATCTGCTTCATACAATTATTATACAATAAAGTCTAATCTCCTCTCCTCTCCCGTGGCTATAAAAAGTATATATAACGGTTTTTCGAACACCATACATGAGTATACACTTTATATATAATGCCATTTTTATAATTTAGGTGAAACAGCGTTTGCGATCTATGAGTCAGTGATGTCAGAACTAACCTCATATTTTCCCTGTGATGAGGAAAAAATAATAATACAGCATCAAGAAATTATGGAATACGCTATTAAGCAATTCAGGGATGAAACTCTGATGGACCCGGATGTTGAGCAGTTTCAAACTCATCTTAAAGAATTCACCGTAAGCATATATACGTCGTAAACATAAACAGCTCAATGTGGATTAAGCATACCCTGATGGCTATGTGGATGAGACAAACTCAAGAGAGAGTCCGGGACCATACTTCTATAGAAAACTTTGGAAACAAAAGTTTCTGGAATAGTATTTCTTGCATTCTTAGGGAGATTAAATATGCAGAAACTATAATTTCGTTTGCATTTGAGGCAAATGAATATAAAGTTTGAAACGCAAGAATCTAAATTTTCATGTTTTAAGCAATTACTCATGCAAACCGAAATGATTTTAACTGAGGAAATCGAGGAAACGTTTAATTATGTAAATCTACCCCATTAAACATGATTTCATTTTATTTACTTTCATGTATTATCATCAATGATTTTACAATTTTTCATTTGTACCCTATAATTGTTAACACGGTGTAACATTTCTTGCAGAAACGTTGTTCGTCTTTTTCCGATGGTGGCGAATGCAATGGTGGTTTTTTACACTCTTTACTGAAGACAAACTGGCAGATTTCTGCGACATTTTGTGATGATAACCTACAAGTACTTGTTAAACAGCACCTGGAGCCTGTTCTTCAAAACATAGACCACGAAACATCCTATGAATATGTGTTGTCTGTTATTGGAGATGTTGAAAGCCAGTACTGGGATTGCGCTCTCGGTCCTGCTGCTGGAGAGGTTTATCAGAAATATCTTATGGTACTGTAAGCACTATGTTCTGTATAGTTTATTTGACACATAATGCTGTACTTGATTTGCCAAGACTGCCGGCAAATGATACAAACATAACATTGGCATTTACAGCAAACCGCTCAGTAACCGCAAACGGCAAATCGTCATGCAGTCTCTTAGCATGATTAGCTAACTCATTTTTAAAGTTTTCAGTGATGCCGCCATCTTGGATGTTGTAATAAATGCCTAACTTACGCTCGTGGCAGGTTTTCAAGATGGCCGCCAAACGATCATTAAGTTATTTGTAAGTTGTCCTAACATCTAATGGCTAACTGTCGATCTAAAAATAAATTTTGTCAGCCTCTTAGCATGATTGCCTAACTCATTTTTGGGCCAAAATGCGTTTTTTGCCTAGGTCATTCTGTAATGGCAGTTATTAAGGTTTAGTATTGTTGCAAGTGGCTGGTTGTTGATTCTTTTACATTTTAAGGTGGCTCGATACAGTTTTCGAAAATTCAGGTGTTTAACACTTTGACATGTTCAAACTACGTATTTTTAGGATTTATTCAACAGATATTGTTTTTTTTTATATATTTTGATAACTTTACTTTCAAATTATATTAGTTTTAGTAACAGATAGTTCGTTGCTATGACGACATACGTGTACGAAATTCACTCCAAAATGGCCTATCGTCTCGTATAGTTGGAAAAAAAGCATGGTGACCCCCAATTTTTTTTCGTGCATTATTTTACTTGGACGAAAAGCTAACAATTAGCAAAATATAAAAAAATTCTGTAATGCCATTTTTTTGGAAAATGCGAAAATGTCATATTCTTCAATAACATTTTTTTGGCATTACAGAATTTTTTTATTTTTTGTATAATGAAAGTTTTTAGCGGTGCAATAGAGCATGCAAAATTTGAACATAGGTCACCAGACAAAATAAAGAGATATAGCGCATTGTTTTTCTAAAATGGAAAATTCTAATGACGTCAGCAATTGTCATAAAACGCTATAGAACACACGCAATGGCGTGATATGGCGCAAGCAACTGCTCACGTCAGGTCATTTTGGAAGTTCTTTCATTTTGTTAATCAGTTTCCGCGACCCGCGCGTAAAAATGGTTACCTGGTTTTGAGTTCGCGATTCTTGAGCAGGGTTTTTGTGATAACTATATCGAGCCACCTTAAGGCCCGTTTACATTTACATTTTTTGCTGCGAGTTAATAATCCAGTGCAACTTTCTTAATTTTCGAATGTATGTGAACGAGTGGTGAATTATGAATGTTCTGAATACATGTTCCCTCATCGGGTATGAAACATTGAAAGTGTATAAACGAGCTTTTAAAATTGCCGTTCTTGGTTAGCAGTTTTCTGTAAACATCAGCCCTCAGGTTAAGGTCTCTCGTTCTTGTAAGTTATGTAAGTTACTTGTGGTTTTCTTGCTGCTGCTGCTGTTGCTGTTAAGTTTAATGTGGTCAGTTGTTGTAGTTGTCGTTGTTGTTTTGATAATTGTAGTTTTGGTTGTGCAGATTATTATCTACCAGAAAACTACAGAACTGTCAGTTTTGATTTTGCAATGTGCATGGCTTTTATAGGGTCTGGAAGAAAGGAAGAAACAAGCAATGAGGACTATTTCCCAACTTGAAGATTATCACAATGAAATAGAAAACCAACGGATACAAAAAGCTTTATTCGAAGCTGCATGTCAGGAATCCGAGGTAGTGTATTGCTTTTCCCTGCATCTACATTATTTTCTGATTTAGCTACTGTTGGGTTCTTGCTTTTCTTAGTGCATATTTCTATATTATTTTTTGTTAATCGTGAGCGGACAGAATGCTAGCCTTTCATCTCCAATAGCAACAGGAGAATTATTACGATCGATATCATTTGGACATGGTCCGGAATCCTGTGCCTGGGGACTGTTAAAACTTTTATAATTTAATTACCGCAAATATTTTCAATTGTTTCCTGTCTCGATCTTTTAACTGCTAACTATATAGCCTGAATAAATTTTGTCACTCCTCATGTCATAGTTTAAATGGAGCTCAGTTAAATTCACCGTAGTTTTGGAAACAAAATGTTCAACTGTGTACAAGGGCAAGAAATCATTGTCAAGCGACAAGCATATGGAATTTCAACTTTTCCACAACGTAAACTCAAAACCGGCCCTCTTCAGCTTGAAACGGCTGTTTGCAACACGTTTTTATCAGTAAACCTGCATGAAAACAAAGATTGAATAACATAATTAAAAGTAGAATTTAAATAGAAAATTTATGTTTTTTATGCTTTTAATCTATGTTTTTTGATTACACAACTATCATATATAGACACATTCGTATAAACCCTAACCATGCAGATTTTGTTATTAATATCCAGAATTTAGTAATATTTCCGTTAGACATTTTTTATACTAAGATCCCAGGTAGTGACTATTGTCTTCTCAAGCTTTTTTCTTCAGATTTTCACAATGTATAAGAGCTGATAAGTACAGCAGTGTGTTTAAATTTTCCACCAGGCGGAGAATGAGCGACTTTTAAGACAACGAGAAGCACGCGGACAGCAACACATGGCAGAGGTAAGAATTATAGAAGAAAGTTACGCTACCTTCGCGGCTAAGAGGCAGGAAACATAATTACAAAACGTACAGTAGCAAAAATGGAACATGCAATAAGGGACCGGTCATAAAGCAACTGCTAGGGTGGGCTGGAGTGATTTGGGATGGGCCATGGAAAATCTTTGGGCAGTTTCGATGGGCCGCCAATTTTTTTGTATGCCCACGGTTGGGCCACCAAACAAAAACCCATGCATGTCTACTTCAAAAAATAAAGATAATAATAAAAGTAAAAAAACTGTCCAAATTATCAAATGCAAATTATGCTATTGAAGACAGTACTTTGTTTATACAAGAACAAATACAACCAACTGCAAGGCATTTTTTAACTATATAACTACTGGGACATTTACTCCAGTATACGCCCTTAGTGAAGCAATATTTTCAGATGAGCTGGACCCTTTTGATCATCAGTAAAACGTCATCCCTGTTGAAAAAGCTGCATGCATCTGCCTGCTTTCTCATATTCTCTCATTCTCGATATTCCATGATCTTATAAACGTCAGCACAGCATGGTCTTTATGTATGCGTAACTGTGTGGGGAAAAGGCCCTCATTGAGACTTAGCCCCAGTAGTTGTAATTTCTTAAAAAATGCCCTGACCAACTGGAGAGCAGCTCAGTATTGTAATTGGTGATCAATGTGTTGGTCAAGCTTGGTAGAATTATGTAGGTGGGTGGGTCATGAAAATATTTTTGTAAGATTAGATGGGCTTTGAAATTTTTATCTACATCCTAAGATGGGTCACCGAACTTATTGACAAAATTTGTGATTTACCTCCAGCCCACCCTAGCAGTTACTTTATGACCAGTCCCTAAAACATAGTATAAAAGACATTTTCAACTACATGTAATGTCGAAGGATTAAAGACATTTTAATTGGGTAACTGTGCGAATTTGTATGCAAAGTATTTTAATCGCGCGCGTTTTCACTGTTTTCCTCGTAGATACTGAAATTTTTGCATTTTCATGCACGCCAATTGAACAGCATAATTTCTTTCATCAATAGGGAAACCTAGGACGAACTATTTCCGCACTTTTAAATTTAATTAACCTGCTATATACACTTAAGTTTTCGTGGATGTGAATGGCAATTATATTTTTCACATTCAACCCTATTTTTATAGATTGAAGCCATACAAAAAGCCAACGAAAACAAAATTAACCAGATACGTCAAGAAAGGGAACAGGCTGACAAGCAACAGCGTGCTGAATTAAGGAACCAACATTCGGCAAATATCGAAGGATTGCGCAATGAACAGCGAAGGATGGAGGAACAGAGAAACAGGGAAATAGAACAACTACGTCGAGAACAAGCTGGTCTAAATCAACAACTTACGGTTGCAAGACAAAATGTTCAGGAATTACAGAACAGGCCACGTAAGTACATTAAGGCCGGCGTGCCTAGGACGGAAACACGACAAAAACGCGATGAAATCACCCCTCTATGCGGGCAATACTATAATAACTTACTGACCGAGAGTGAGGGCAGTACGGGAAAATATCCAACCGAGGTCACTTCAAGCGTGTCATACCAAAAATGATTCGTGTAAACAAGGCCTAGAGTAAACAGTTTCGATTAATTTTTGTCTCTCCATATATCATTTTAATACAGCAAGACCGAGTGCTTGGATATTCACCAAAACGCGAAGCGTTGAGGCGAATATCCTTATACTATTCACCGACACTGAGAATATACCACTACAAAACAAACGACCAAAAAACAAGGATAATATTTTCGAAAAAAATTCTATTATACAGCTCCCATAATAGTTGTACTGATAAACAAAACCGTTATTTATCTAAAGCTTCCCGTCATTTTATTCGTGAGAAATTACTTTAAAGAATACCTATGCACATTGTTAAACAAAACTTTGTGGCTTTCTTCGTGTTTGGCGAAATCGCAGCTACGTTTAGTGCAAAAAGTCGCTCGTCTATAAATTGAACGGAACGGGAAACCATTTTGCCCGGAAGTGAATAGTGCAAGGATATCCGGAGCTGAGCAACCCGGCAATCAAATTGCGCGAAAAGAGCCATCCCAAATCATCGGGCGAGGCAATCTCGTACCCACAGCAATGCCTGTGCGCGGGTTAGGATGGCATTGGCTCTGGGGAAATTGACAACCGGAACCCCTAAATTTAGGGGTTCCGGTTCTTTGTCGGCATGCACGATTGATAAACGTTAAACCAATCACAGCACAGGAAAAGTCAATTTCCCTAGAGCCAATGCCATCCTAGCCCGTGCATAGGCATTGCTCTGGGTACGAGATTGCGGGAGATGTGATTAGAAGGATTATAATTGATTTTTATTTAGTTTTATTTATCCTTTAGCTAAAGTTATTCATAAGAAGAAAGGCGGATGTTCCTTGATGTGAGATGAAGATAATTCATGGAAAATTATCGCTGGCGATGACCGTACATGTATCAGTCATGGAATATAAAATTGCACTTAATATTTAATTAATCGATACCGAATTCTACGGTGATTATTGGTGAATATCCAGCATGAGCTCCACCTTTGAATTTACTATATGAGTAAATACTTAAACACGTCCGAATTTATCATAAGAAATAAATTCGCGGCACCTAACACTAACCCTAACCACTAACCACTAACCCCTAACCCTAACTTTTTAAACTTTGAAAATCTAACTTTTTAAACTTTTTTTGCTTTTTAAAACTCTTTTAAAACTTTTTTAAAAACTATTTTTTTGAAAATCTTGAAAATCTCACCAACCTCCCTTTACATTTATTAGGGATGGACCGATATCGATACCAAATACTCGATACTATCGATACCAGGGTTTTGAAGAAAAGTATCGATACTGGCAAGAAATATCGAGGTTTCGATATTTCTGCGCCCGCGATATTTTTCATTTTGGTCAGCGGCATCATGAAAATGATACCAAAAAGCCTAAATAGGCGTAAATAGTTCATGTTCGTTTCTGGTTATGTTGGTTGCAATCACTGATATATATTATTCAATGTTTATATTGTTAGCGTTGTGGCCGTTGTTAATGATTTCAAGTTGGGAAAATATCGATATCGAAAAAACCCGGCAAATATCGAGCAAATATCGTATCGAATGAAAAAGCTGGTATCGCCCATCCCTAACATTTATAACAAGAATAGTGCCATTACATTTATAACAAGAATTCTTGTCTAATGCTTGTGGTTTTATGATTAACTCCATTGATAAATTCAAAATGTGCCGCGAATTTATCATAATGATAAATTCGGACGTGTTTAAGAATTTACTCATATAGTAACTTCAGTTACTATATGAGTAAATTACTCAAGTTACTCATATAGTAACTTGGAGCTCATGTTGTTAGCTCCAAGTTACTCATATAGTAACTTGGAGCTTATGTTGTGAATATCACTGGTGTGTATTTACCATGTCGCGATGTCTAATTAGTGAGTTATTTGAAAGGTCCTTAATTAATTAAAAATTAAATTCAGAAAATTTATTTAGCTGTTTTTCATTTATCTGTTTACTGCCGTATTCATGTACAATTTTTTCGGAATAACATTATACGAAGAATGGCATTGGCAATTTATTCACCGCTCATCTTCTTTCAAAGTTGTCTCGAGCATTTTGTATTTTTGTGTTGTGACGTCACAGGTTGTGCTTAAGATTGGCAGCAAAGAGAAAAATGTCGGATATCTCAGAACTGTGATTCAACGAAATTTGATACAGTTGATAAGTGCACCAAAGAAACATTTTGGGATGCTTATTTTGTTGTCATAGCAACACGCTTGTTACCATGCAGGTCTCTCTCTCTCTTCATATTTTATTTAACTTTGGAACGGAATAGTTTATATTCACATTTTAGAACGATAATAATAAATGTAAATCACAAAAATGCCTTTCTATTTTGTTCGAAGCAAAGAATTAGGCAAATAGGAAAGAGGAACCTGGTGAACAGTGTGTTGCTATGGCAACCAAGTAATCATTCCAAAAGTTTTATTAGCTGCACAAATTTCGTTGAATCCCTTCTAAGATGCTAGGCTTTCTTCTAGATCTAGCACAAATAAAAATATGAAATGCCCTATAATTTGAGATCAAGATGAACTGTGATAAAAATTTCATATAAAATAATTTTTCATGATTTGGTGTGCTCAATATAATCGAGTTATTGAAAGTTTGGAAGTTTGGAGACCACTCATGCGAGCTCTACATTTTGTCTCGACTAGCGCTTTTAGCAACAATTGCGCTTTTTGTGCTCTCCCAACTTTCCGCGTGCTCAACAACTCAATTGAGTACGCCAAATCACGAATAATTTCATAATTATATAGAGTGCTGTATCATAATGTAAGCAAAATTTCTCGTGCATAACTTATAGAATGTTGGCGGACTGACTAGAGATGCTGAATATTTAAACAGTACTAAAAGCAATATAGTGACTCGCATTTTTGTAACTAATATGTTTCAATAGCCGAGAATGTTTTAATTTCTTCCTTTGCAATGCAATAAAGTTTATGCCCAACATTTTCTCCTATGTATCACTCTCAGATCGTGTTCGGTAACTAAACAGCCAAAATAAATATATAAAGACGAAGCCTTCATGCATAATTAAGAAGATATATTGCAAGGGATATGTGGCAGTACATAAAAATTAAGTTTGTCTCATGTGATAGGACTTTCAAAAATATAGTTAGTTCATGAAATATTTTGACTGAGAACAATGACTTTACCGCGCGCCATCTAGGATTAGTTTTTGATCTCACTAACGGTGGCTTTGGTAACGTCAAAAGCGGGGGGTCCATATCAAACTGCCATAACAATTTTTATATAGTTTAAGTTTTCTGTTTAAGAAAGTTTAAGTTTAAGCAAAGTTGAAGTTTTCTGTTTGTCAATTGGACAAAACCGTATTACGTGCCGGTCCACAAAACGTCATGTTCACTGCATGCTTCGATGAGGGAGTAACCGGTCAACAATGAAACAATTATTGACGGGTCAGTAATGAAACTCGGAAGTCAGCTGTTCGCGCCGTAACCGGCAAGTTCAAAGTTCGGAAGAAGATATTAATTATTATTAGAGAGCTTAAGCTTTGCGTTATCGGCCAGAGACGTGCTGGCTAGGGACGAGACAACGAGAACTCGTTGTGGGCCCCTGCCATAATGCCTAATGGGACCCTAAAATTAAAAATAAAAAACAATATATATATATAGATTTTAATTTTCAAAATCAAGATTAAGATATTACAATTTCTATATTGTAAAAATCAAAATTTACGGAAACATTTTCGTATGTGGGACAGAAAAATTAAACTAACGATATGTGGGAAAAATATTTTTGTATTCCAAGGAAAAATTGCAATAATTACCAGAAATATGGGACAAGATGGCGACGGACATGCGCACTTTGACCAAATATGGCGACCAAATATTACTATAAACTATATGGGAGTTGATCAAAATATCAAATTTTAATATACTTTGTTTAAATATTTCATGGTTGCGGAGCTCGATTATAGTAGCGACACCAACAAGCAATATTTCTAAACAAAAATCGCTAGTATTGCACCGCGTCTAGCAGGTTCCTGAGAATGTTGTATTTTTACACGCAATTTGACGAATTTCATAGTGTAATTTATAGTAAACGTCTGACACAAGAGGTAAATATCCGACGAATAGACCAACATCCATTCGGGCGATGAAAAGTGCGGAGCTCGCAACATATTTAATGATGTCCAAACTGTTAATTTAGCTAAATAAATCCGCTGTAATTCCCAGGGAAACTGGTTCCCGAAACGTTTAAAAGTTCGCCTTTTTACGGTTCTTGTATGTCGCCATTAGGCCATCTTAATATCCGAAAACGACAAGTTTTAATACAAATTTGAGCTGTTTCGAGCAGCCATGTTTGTTGTTTATTTTAAAAGACTAGATCCCAGGCTCTCACGTAAAAACACAGGGATATTTTAGGATTTTTTAGGATATTTGCAATATTTTTAGTCTTCATAAAAATTTGCGGGGTTAAAGGTCAAAATACCGGAAGTGATCAGCATAAACTGCAAAATATAGTTTAGAATCACAGTTTTTGGTTGAATAATACTTGAACTGGAGATTCAAAGTAAAATGCGAAGTCGTTTTACTTATATTAGGGAATGTTGGGCATATAAAACGGACTTAGCCGCTGACTACAAAAGCGGGAGCAAAATGTCCCATATTTCTGGTTGATGTCCGGGAAATTTTTTATATGCCGAAAAAAGTTTCTTCCTCCGAAAGAAAATTTCTCCCCCCCCCGTTCACCAACTATTTTAGGAAAAAAATTAAAATAGAGCCATGCTTGAACGGAGCTGGGCCCCATCAGACGTTGCTCATTCGTTGTTCTTTTTTTAAAAAGTCTGAAGTCCTTTTGCCATTTCCAGCACGTACGTCTATACCTGACTTTGAACTCGCCCTTTTAGATTATCTGTTTTTGTCTCTTATTAATAGGGAGTTTAAGCTTCACGTTTCCGGGAACGGCAAACGGCGTTTACCGTTTGCACGGACGTGCTGACGTGATTGTGACGTCTTAAAAGACGTCAGCACGTCCATGCAAACGCCGTTTGCCGTTCCCGGAAACGTGAAGCTTAAACTCCCTATTAAGAGACAAAAACAGATAATCTAAGAGGGCGAGTTCAAAGTCAGGTATATATAGACGTGCTGGAAACGGCAAAAGGACTTCAGACTCTGGAAGAACATTGCTTTGACAGCCAAAGTTAAACAATCTCCTCAAATCGTTATGATATATAAAACGTTTATAGCTAATACTAACAGCGGTCGAGGGGCTACAAAACACGCTGTTTCCCTCGTTCTCAGTAAATATTAAGCGATAACTAGTAGATGCTTAAAATGTTGTTAGTCAATTTGGAGCTCATATAATGACCACTGCATATTGGGTAAAATATTTGCATGACCCTGCCTGTGCATATCCACAATAATCCAAGATGGCGGACAACTCACTAATTTATTATGATTTCAGTCAAAATATTTCTACATCTAACCAATATTTGAGGAAGCTGTAAGGAGTTCCCCATAATGTTTGAAAGTCATTCCAAATGAGATGGAGTGAAATTTTATTGCCACATCTCTTTCAATGAACTAGCAAGCGGTCTAACGAACTAAGATATATCCCATTGACTTTATGTTGACATTTCCCGCGTCCGCTCCACACGATGCAAGATTCCCACTCACTGGTGAGTTCTTGATCCCTGGGTAGCATTGACTTGATATGTTGTATTTTCCTCCCAAACCAATGAACGAGTCCGCCATATCACAGTCTTCCTGTAAGAGTACTGTATATCAGATAAAATAGTTTACTATTCCAAAAACTACATGCATGCAAAAACCCTCTCGCCTTGCTGACAAAACCATTGTATTTTCCGAACATGAAGTATTTAACTTAAAGTAGTTGTCATGGTAACACGATGGCGGAATTAGTACCCAAGCACGGCGCTCCGCGCCATTGGCTTGGGGATTATTTTAATATTTTATACTCTAAGTGCATAGCGTCACTTGTGGAGTTAGCTTGCATTTTCACCAAATGAACATATTCTGTCCACATGTATAAACTGGTAGGAAATAATGGCAGCCATATTGTATCTGAACTGAGCATGATCAGAATGTAACTGGCATTGTTTAAGATCAGTGGCGGCGAAACACATTCTATTGGGGAGGGGGGAGGGGGGGAGGGGGGAGGGATTAATTTTCAGTTTCGGGACGAAGTATTCAGCTAAGTCCAAACACGGCACGCAAAAAATGATCCAACTGTGAACAGCAGTGTGAACAGCAGTGGACAGCAAGATATTTAAAGTTAGGAGCGCTGAAACCTAGGGGGTATGCTGCGGGAAAAAATTGAAGAATTGAAGCTCAGAAATACGATTTACTTTCTGGCGTCGAGTTGAAGAAATTGCATGGACGACATGCAAAACTTGCTTCACAATTCAGGAATTATATTTAAATTCACTTAATTTAAGAAATTATTTTTGATTGACCACAATGTTGATAGTTTAGTTTCCTTTGTTTTTTCGGCAGCGATCAGAAATATTCATATTACTGCCTTACTCTGAAAGTTGGTGTTCGGTGGTGGTAGTGGGGGGGCTTATCCTTCTCACTTTTACTTCAGGGGGGGGGGGGAGGCGGCTATAGCCCCCTCTGCTCCGCCGCCTGCGTTAAAGATGGCGCCAACCGAGTGACACTTTCAAATAATCAGTACTACTTCATGTACGAGATGAATAATTTTGATATTGAATACAAGGAAAAAAACAGCAAGGCGGAAAAAATATTTTACGTTCAAGAATGTGTATAAACACGGTATAATGGGTTATAATTGGAGCCGGGATACCTAAATTACAAATTATTCAGTAGAGGAAAGTCATCAAACACAATAGTTGCCTCATTACTGACCAGTTCGTCGCCGATAATACCAATGCGAGCAGCCATATGATCATAATCAGGGTCATATATATTAAATCCCTCATGGTTGCATCCTGGTTGTAACGATGAATTGGCGATCAATGATTTCCAGTTTTCTCGGCTCACATTGGTGGCAATAAACTTTCCTTCCGCCAACAAACTGTGCAAGGATTGACCAGCATGTGGTATTGCCAGGAATCGGAGATCATTACCGACTTTCATGCCAACACATATTTCTGTAAATGAAGTAATCCAGTAGCTCGGCAATTTGGTTTCAACGTCATCAAATCCTGACGTTCCATCAATCTGATTGTAGCTCACTTTATTTGACCAGTAAGTAGCATTGAATTCGAATGTAGGCTGTATAGAAATGAAAAAGTGAAGTTCAAGGAAAAATTATCTCCACCTGATTTAGATACCATAAAGTTATTTCCAGAAAGCAAATGGCTATTTGACATGAATATTGAAAAAGTAGCAGGGTGCTACTCGAACTCCAAAGGGGGCGAAAAATTAATTGTTCGAGTTGGCGGGGCTGGAGATAACGGGTCGGTTTTGGATTTCGTTTATTATGTCACTGTACAGAGTTTGTTCTACTGTTACCTGACAGCACCTATGTCACAATGTTTGCGCAAAGTTTACCTCGCCAATAATTAAAAAAAGACCCATGTCTTAATAAAAGAAATCGTGCAGCGTTATCATCAAAGGCAAATCTGTCATCCTCACGATGGAATAATTTAACTAGTCTTGCTTCCCTTGTAGTGCTTCAGTGTTGATTTTGTCTGTGTTTCATGTAAGATTTCGTTCCTATTTAGCCATATATTATTTTGGAAAACTTATTATAGTCGTTTAATTTAATAGCTTACAGCCATCCATAATTTTTTTTCTGTTCAAAAAGCAAAAATTTACCAAGGGCAAGGCGTGTTCACGGCGAAAATTCTGTTTAACCTTGCATGCGTTTACCTGTAACGTCGGAACAAGCTTTTATGTTGCTCCAAAGACGTGCATGCAAATCTTAGATTAACATTGTGTTCAGTATGACGGTGTTTGCAACAGCCATGAGGCCCATGATCTCTCGAATTATTCACACCTTGTCTTGTATAAAGATTTTTTTATAGGCGCATCTTTGAGGTCGCGTCGTTTTTCCTAAATGTGTCTATTATCTGAAAATGACGCGCTCGCTTACTAGAAACAGAATCAGTATAGCGTAACTTATCCTTTCTCAGGGGGCTCAAAGGAGGTTTCGCCACTGAACAGAATAAGATACTCTTGATATGGACATGTTTTTTATTTATCTGCAGTAAACGCAAATGTGAATTCATACAATAGAAGGAAATATATTATATTACCAAGTTTCCATCAATTTTCATCACCATTGTCCATCCGCCACCAGCGCAACCTTTAAGTGACGTCATTTGGCAATACGTTTTCGTCACAACTGTACCTCCATTATTTTGAATGTTATAAACCCCATTTGGCACATCCCTAAACCACGATATATATATAAATCAGCATGATTTTGAATCAGATATACAAACTCCTTCACCGTCATGATTTCTTTTGTGTTTTCTTCATGAATTATTAAAGAGGCTGTCAAGTCCGTTCTGCTCATGCGCGTGTTTTATCCCCGACCCGACGCCGCGAAACACCGTGCGAGGGTACTAATTCCGCCCGGCTATTTACACCCGGGGAAACGAAAGCATTAGCGAAGTCTAAAGTTCATCAATGATCGCGAGCGTAGGTCACCAACGAATAACATACCTAACATATATATGTTTGGGAAATTGATAATTTTGTAATTAAAAGTGATATTTTTAGGGGATTTTTCATTTGTAAAAATATTCTTAAAAAAATATCGTGTTACCATGACAACTACTTTAAATACGTCACGTTCGGAAAATACCAGAAGGAAAATACAATGGTTTTGTCAGCAAGGCGTGGGTTTCTGCATGCATGTATTTTCTAGTTTACATATTATGTTTCAAACAATAGATAATTTAATTGAAATTCCGATCTATGGGCCCACAGATCGGAATTTTAATTAAATTATCTACTGTTTCAGCAAAAAATGTAAGCAAAACACGTGCATGAGCAGAACAGACTAGACAGCTTTTTTTATCAGTTTCACATTTACATCAGTGCAATTTTCCGCGTAATATTAAGAGCAAACTTAATGTTCGCTCAGTGAAAATGCTTATAGGAATTAATTTTTTTAGTTGGCAATTGGTAGTGATTACTGATTATATTAAAAATTTAATCAATGGTCTATGACTGTCTTTGTTATGGTTTGTAAAAACAACGACAACGACAACAATAACAATAGCAGAGATTGAGGATCAGTTTCTGGTCCACTGTTTCTAATGTAGAAAAACGTTAGAATTCTTTTTCGCTTATCTACAATACGTGCATGTGGTAGTGTCGAGTAAATAGAAGAGAATTTACCGTCCAGTATTATGCAAGCTTTGACAAGAAGAAAAATTACCTACATAACAGTAAGAAAAACGCTTCATGTTAGATAAATATAAGCAATGTTTGGATGAGTCTTATTGCAATATCCAGGTTGATACAATGCGAAATGAATTCAGAAATCGTCATATAGTCGCTTATTTTAAAATGGTGTTTCTCAAAATAATTACAATTTCTTCTCATAAAGTATCATGCTTGATTATTGACCTACCAATCACGTTTTCACAAAACTTTCCAGAAAAATTTGCTGGACAAATACAATTGAAGCCATTTTCTTTATCACATGGATTTTCAACACACTTCCCATCATTTTTGCAAAACCTGTTTTTGGAACATTTTGATGTCTGCAATGAAAGATGATATCAAAATATTACAAACAAATATGGAGTGCCATCAAGCTAGACAGTCCACCAGTGGGCATTTCAATCAAATTTTCATCTGGTGTTCAGTCCAAAATACCTTGGAACATCTTTGCTTGGAACATAATTCCAAACACCAACTTGGAGGAACATCCGAAATGCGAGTGAAAGACTTTCCCCTCAAAGGAAGCCATTTAAACGCTCATTTCGTTAAAAAGTTATTATTTTATTAACATAAAAATCAGTTAAAATTCAGCTAAATTCAGTTTTCTTTATGTGCTTTATACTAAAACAATTAGACAACTCAGCCTCGTTGTCTCTGAGTGAATAGTCAACTCGGCTTCGCCTCGTTGACTATTCGCTCATAACAACTCGGCATCGTTATCTCATTGTTAAACTGCGCATATATAGATAATTAAATAAATAGAATATTTATTTAACGAGCGGCAGAGCTAAACTAGCTAAACAGCTAATAAACTTGTGGCCCTCAAACTAACTAAAATTACAATATCAATAGAATAAAGTTCATAAAATAGTAAAAACCAATACCTAATTCTACATTTACAATAATGATACTTAATATTTATATTAACGGATATAAAAATTACACAATAAAATGATTTAAAAGTTTTTGATGCTCAAATATGCTATCCACATTTTTCTTTTAAAAGCTTTCGAAGAACATTTTCCCTCAGTTCCAAAGGTAGCCTAGTGCGTTCCATAATTTAACACCAGTGACAACCAATGATCTTCCTCCGTCAGTTTCTCGTTTAAACCTTGGACAAATAATGTTGCTGTTCGAATATCTTGTATTCCAAGAGTACTTTTGATTGTTAACAACAATATTATCTTCTAAATAACTAAGCAGTCCACCGTGTACGCGTTTATGCATGATTGCACATTTATTGATCCTACTCTCCTCATAGAAAGGTATCCAACCTAATGAATTCAAGAGTGCAACTGAAGATGCTAATAACTAATATAGATATGCTAATCGTAATCCTGTATCGCCGGAAATGCTAATCGTAATCTTGTATCGCCGGCTATACGTTTCCACATTCGGTACTTGAGTGAAACTGATATTACGATAATATTGCCCAACTCTATCACAAATTTTATTAGGCCAAGTAAAAAAAATTAGTAGTTTCTCGTCCGAATTTTGAAAAAAAAAGGAGAATGCGGGCGCTTTTTTTGCTAAACCTTCAAATATTGCTCTTAAAGTTTACCAAAATAACCTATAAACACACGCAAATATTGAAGTTTACTCATAAAACGTAAATATATTAAAATAGACAAACAGCTTCTTGTGCATATGGCGCCAAAATAACAATATGGCGCGAACAGCGGGCGCGAAGTACTGAACAGTAAGCGAGAGTTCATGAAAATTTCCGAACGGCAACCGAACTATGCCGAAAGGAGCAAAATGGCCAAAATATACTAAGTGGAAATTCTTTGAAAGGCCAGAGATGTTAACAATTTTAATTTGAAGGCGAGCAAACAATACTCGATACAAAATTACTCTCATGTTTCGTGTCGTGAATATCTCATTTCATATTCACCGGATGCGACGCACGTTGAAAGTGGTGACAATGATTGTGAAATTTACATCGCAGACAAACGACGATCATCTGCGATAAAATCGCGAGAGGCAAAAAACGTTTCATGCGACGGTCGCTGATCAAGCTGAGCCTAACGCATGCGGTCTTTTTCACGACCCTTCAAGATCCGGTTGCTTCAAAGCTTACATGTAGAGGAAATATTAATTTGCACTTACTTGTTTAGATTCTACAGCCTTATAGTACTCCCAAGCATCATTACTGCCAGCTGCGGCACATTTCGAACACTTTTTCATTTTCTTAAAAGTTTTACAATTTGGTTCATTGTCATGACTTGGACGATATTTAAATCCAACGCATGTCCCCTCTGCAAGGGTCTGCTGACCACAACCACTCAATGAGTCAACGTGATGGGTAGACAGAAGTTCAGTTTCAAGGTAGGAACCTATACATAACATTTATTTAATAGGAATTACGGTTGGACTGAAACTTGATGGAAGTACTGTATATGTATACAAATCATTGTTATAGAGAGTAATGATCATGCAGTGTGCAGTAAAAAATTGGGACAAGATCTAGAACCTTCAGTCATTTGGCCTATTATGAGAAAAGTGAACCCAAGATGGTGGAAATTAACGTTCACTATCCCTATCGAAAGGTCATAAACAGTTTTAATATCATTTTCCCCAGCTTATTAGTACAGTTATTTCTAACTGGTCCTATCCGCTAAACAAGTTATCAGGTCATTAAACCACTGTCGAGGTCAAAATACGAAATTTCGAAATATTCTTTTTGAACCATGCAGACAAAAAGAATAGAAAAGGGAATGGAATTCATGTCCATTGGCTCCATGACTCCATCTAGGCCTCACTTTTCGACTCGAGTTCCCACACCAGATATATGAAGTTCAGACCCCAAATGACATATGATAGGTAAAAGTAGCGGAATCTTAAATCTTTAAGTTCTTTTCAAAGAACTATTAATCAGGCAAACACTTAAAATTGGCTCGTCCTGTTGCCTACTGTATATGTAATTCTTCTTTTTTTGTCTTTGTATTTTTAATATATGTTTATCTTTATCACGCCCCTCATGGAAACCAGCTCCGAGTTTTTGAGGCCAGCGTGCTTTGAGGCTTGCGTGTTTGTTTGTTTGTTTGTTTGTTTGTTTGTTTGTTTGTTTGTTTGTTTGTTTGTTTGTTTGTTTGTTTGTTTGTTTGTTTGTTTGTTTGT
>CACRXK020003032.1:26324-38714 GCA_902702795.2 Paramuricea clavata | reverse complement strand
AGAGTGGAGCATATCAAGGAGGCAATAGGTGGTCGACGTTCCTTTCAAACAGCCAAATTGGCAGGGGTCGATCTTTCCCTTGACGTCGTCAATTAGCCAACTTACAACAAAGTCTTCCAGCAGTTTGGAGAGGCAAGAAGTCAACGATATTGGTCTAGTATCTCCTTCACATTCGGGTTGTTGTACCTTCGGGATTGGAATGATATTGGATTCTTTCCAAATACTCGGGACGACGCTAGAGGAAAGGGATGCATTAAAAATGGTGGTAACTGGATCGGCTAGCTTAGAAATCGACTTGGTACATTATCAGGTCCTGTTGCTTTATAAGGTTGAAGAGCCAATAATTTTTGACAGACTTCGTAAGGTTAAACGGATAAAAAGGCGTCGTTAGCCGGTAAGAATGCGGGCAGTAAATTTACATCAAATGTCGGAATATCCGCGTTTGACAGAGACGTAAAATTAATTAAGGGCACTTGCTAGTTGTTCGTCGTTCAGAGTTTCCCCGTTACGTTCTAAAGAGAAAGATTTTGTTTTCTCAGGTTTACCGGACATTTTGTTGACCATTTTCCACCATCTACGACTGTCGGTGTTTCTTAGGTGCTGGACTTTGTTCTTATAAAAAGACTTTTTTCTTTCCGTTATTTCGTATTGGACCTTGCGTCTTAGTGAGAGCCAAAGGGGATTATTCCTGCTATGGAATGCTTTCTGACGATCTCTTATGAGGGTTTTAATGGCTGGTGTTACCCAAGGTTTATCGGAGTGGTGGAATTTTACCAACTTAGGAGGAAATATACGGTCAATTGCTTGCACAAATTGTGATGTAAAAGATGTTGTTAGATCATCAACTGTGGCTGTAGGCCCAAGTTCACTGAACCAATCGTGGCTTGTAGCCCATCTCCCAAAAGCGTCAATACAAGATCGAGGGTATCGACGTACCAGACGTTTAATAGACTTGGTGTGCAAACTTGGGTTTGACTTCGTTAAGTCAGGAGACCATGTGACAATATTGTGATCTGAGGATCCAAGTGGGGCTAGAACTTGGGGGGCTTCATAAAGGTTTGATAGGTTGGTAATTATGAGATCTAGAATAGCCGAGCCTCTCGTGGGAGCCTGGACCAATTGCTTTAAGTTATGTCTTGATAAAAGGTTCGCTGTTTGGAAATCGTTAAAATCGCCTAGGAAAACAAGACCACAATTGGGATATTGGTTGCATAGAATATCCGCGCTATTGGTTAAATATTCATTTAGGAGGTAATGTTCATGTTCGGGCAACCCAGGTGGGTGGTAGACGACACAGACTGCAATGCCTGAGAGGGGTCTAGGTAGGCGAGTGGGGCGTAGCCAAAGCCACAAGCACTCAAGATTGTCGCTTTCAAGGTCAGTTCGACGCTTAGCATGGATATGCTCAGAGAGATAGACACAAAGCCCACCTCCACGTCGGTAAGGGCGATTCCTTCGGAAAATGTTATAACCCCTAATTGAGACAAGGTTATCTTCTATATCGTCGTTCAACCATGTTTCCGTCACTGCCGCCAAATTTACTGTGTTTATGGATAGATTTGCGATAAGTTCATCAACCTTTGGTAAAAGGGAACGTGCGTTTATTAAAGCTAATTTTGGGAGCATGGGTTTCGTAACTTTGTTCGTTTCAACAGGGTTACACCGTCTTACTCGTATTAAGTTAGATGCGTTCCGCATATTTTGCTTAGGTCTGTGACGACGGTTACGATAAGAAATTCTGACTGGGATTGTGTGAGCCATTATACAAATGTAGAAAGAGTTCCCTTATGGGTCAAGTTAATTTCCCTCTCCACGGGGTTCTTGATGTCATCCTTTGCGCGCCAGGGTTTACAGGTAACATATTTAGTTAGGCCAAAAGTTCTCTTTTTGTACTAGTGAACTGGCAGCCGAAGGGACATGAATCTTCGATGAGAGAACTCCTCTGCGACGACTGGGGAAGATAGATATATATGTTGGAATTATGTTTTTCTTATTTAGATAAGAAAGGATCTGGTTTTCATTCACATTTTCTGCGATGCCAGTTAGAAAGAATTTCTTTGTTTTTCTTCGCTTGCGTTCCACACCGATAAAGCCGTCGGGAACGCAAGACATCTCCTTGGTTTTGCATGATGATTTTTGAGAGATAGATTTGTGTTTATTGCTTGTAACAGTCTCGCAAGATGACACTATATCTGCGTAAGTTAACATATGTCCTTGCATTGAGGTTTGCTCAACATTTAGTATTTTATTATTGGATTTTAACCGTTCGGTCTCGCTAAGATCAGTCTGTTCGTTAGGGGCAAGAGAGCTAACATTAATAGCTTCACTTGCACCATGAGTGACTTCTTGGTTACCATGTTCAGAACCAGTTGTATAAATAACTGGTTCCGACGCATTGCTAACATTAAGATTTGTCAATTCATTTGACCCAATGGGGCTGTCATCTGTTGCTTTGTTGCCATCGCAAATGTTTTCATGATTACCATATTCAAGTACCTCTCTCGCTGTATTCAAAGTTATATCGCAATGGACGGCATTATGTTTATCCATAAAGTTCTGAAATTGCGACATCACAGATGTTATGTGAGTGATCGTTCCTGATAAAGCCTGAATCTCTTCTGAATTCACCAACTGGCCCCGTTGGAGGTCTCCGAGAGTATCACAAACAGCAGCCGATTGCATGCTTGGCTGCCGGTCGTCTGATATAGGTGCTTCGAAAGAACACATCAGCTTGCACAGACTTTGCATTATCTCGTTCGCTCTAGCTCCGTCAAGACATAAAACATTCTTATTCTTTTTCCATAATATAGTGGAATCACTAAGGGTAAAGAGTTTTCTGTCCCCACCAGGCTGTGACCATGTTCCTTCAAGATTTAGGTCGTCCTTTACGAACTGTTTCAACGATTCGTAGTCGCCAGACCATGCAAAACATAACTTTTCAAATAGTTTTGATGCCATAAGCGTTAACTATAATGTTAAAGATCTCGATTTTGTAATAAGAGACCATATATCAAACAAAATCGTTTGATAGATTACAAAAATACTAAAACGTTTAAAAAATTTGACGGACTTTAAAATTTGGCGACCGCCATGTTGACATGTTGTTTATATTGACATATTGTTGACATATTGTTTTAAGACCTGAGGTTTTTGGTTTGCATGAAGCGGTACAAAAACGTAACGGTGTTTGTGTTCACCCGAAGCCGTCAAGCGCTCCGTTTTTATCTCGCTCCGTCAGTTTGAAACCGTGCTCAAATTATTAGGCATGGTGGAAAAGACGGAGTAAGGAGTCGGAATGCGGAGTATGGAGTCTGTCAAAAAATGGTTTATTTCGCATAGATTCGATCTTAATGAGACTCCGCGTAGACTTCTTGATAGCGAGCTTATAAAGGCAATTTTCCATTGCAGTCGCTTTGCCTGAGCGGGCGGGGCGAACATTACTCAACTTTCTCTGTAGTAGTCTATCCCGTGCATTTTTTGTCCGCCTGAATACTCGCGGACACGCCATGAAAGTAGAGCTACATTCAACTTTCTTGGCGTACCCACGCGACTGATTAAAATTTGTTAAAATGGATTAAAATTGGTTAAAATTGATTAAAATTGGTCGCTCCGCCCGCGCGGGCAAAGCGACTGCAATGGAAAATGGCCTTAAGATGCACCAAGTCTACGACGCGGACGTGAAGAAAAACTGTAACTATTCCCACAGTTTCACTACACGGATAAAAATTATGGCCTCCAGTTGGTAAACAAAGTAAGAGGCACACGTGAAGCAAAATAAAACTGGACTCCAAACATTAGCAACTGTTTTCATGTCACGTCCGCGTCGTAGATTTGGTGCATCTTAAGCTCGCTAATGAGAAAACGTGGAGGCGGAGTCTTTCAAACAATTGGTTATTTTGCCTAACGAGTAACGATTCGCTCCAGTGACACGGCGCGCACGTGTGTACCGTCTCTGAATACGTCGTGTACGTAGAACATTTGGACTAATAACGTTAATCCATGCACACCCATTATATAAATAAAGTTCTTATTTTCTCCTAGCCTTGATTCGATCATGTAGAATAATTTTGGGAATAATAGGGGAACATTTTTAAGTATAATAGGATAAAGTCAAGGGGATTAAGGAATAGAATAATGGGAGAATTTTCGAGCATAATGTGCGTGTCCCTGACCAATTGTGACTTTTCTGCGCCGTTTTCAAACTGCTCCGGGTGTATAGAAAAGGTCATCCAACTTTGGCATACATTATCGTGCGTTAAGTATGTTGGGTAAATGGATTTACTGATCAGGCTTTTAGCTGTCATTACGACAAAAAATGTCAAAAGATACCTTGTTCGGTTTCATTACGATGCGAAGTTTGCAATCGTTTATTCGCTTTTATGCTCGAAAGGAATAAGTTGAGAGGCAAAGTGAGAGAAAAAAAGTGATCTATAAACTTAACAATTAACGCACGATTACATGTCAATGTTAGATTCCTTTTTTTGATACATTGTCATGACCCTGTAAATGTATAACTACTCACATTCCGCCGGGCATTATTTGGGTTGCACAATCTTTGTGCACTCTATGGGAACATGGGACAATTTGACATCCAGTGAATGCATCCTGCAAGGAATAATGTAAAAGTTGTTTATACGCGTCTGGACGCATAATCCATCTTCGATACAGTATTGTTCGTCTAGTATAAAGGCGGGACGAATAATCCGGCGATCTAGCAGTGTTTATTGTTTGTCTGGTTATGCGTCCTTAGTATGAAGACCGCCACAAGACGCATTATGCGTCTATAGACGAACTATCATCGGTTGTGCGTTTCTTAAGACGAAGAATCGACGCATAATACTGAGGACGCATAACCAGACGAACAACAAATGCTTGCCCAAGTTCGTCCAGACGCGTAATGTATAAAAACGGCCAATTAAACTTACTAACATAGTAACTTACATACATATACGCAGGATGAAAATCTCAAATTGATACGCTACCTCCAAATGAATACAGCATTCATGTGCAGAGCCTTCGCGACATTTGTGATTACCACAAACTCCGCAAACATCACAATGAAATGAACGATCTCCATGTACTCTAAAATACAACAAGGCATATAGTGTCACCTAATTAAATTTGGGTTTGTAGATTGTCACTCTACCGAATGAGTCAACGGATTGGTAGCGAGTCTTATCCAATTAAATGATGGGCTGCGTAGCATTCTTGTATCCAGAGCCCTTCTTACGCGCGGCGGCTCTCGCAAAATCCAAACTGTTGCAAATGTCTTTGCATGCTTGCCAATGCTCAATTTGTAATTGAGCATGCGCAGTGTTTAACCGGATACCATGTTTTTATAGTATCCGGTTTAAATTTTACCTGAGCCGCCCGCCGCGCGTAAGAAGGGCTCTGGATACGAGAATGGCTGCGTAGGTCAACGACAAGGGCCAGGTTCTGGAAGCTAATCACATCATACCTGCAGTTTCCACATTTTTCGCAATGATAAGGATCATCTTTGCCAGTTAGGCGTTCACACAAGTTGCAAAAATATTCTGCAAACTTTGCACCACAATTGCAGCGAAATTGACCAAACTAAATTGAAGCAGGAATTTTACGGATACTATAATATATACACTCATATACACACACTCATGCTAATCATTGAGTCATTTCAAATATAAGATATAAAGGCATTGTGACGAACTTATAACTACAAGAACGGAGTAAACGACGCCTAGGCTAAAATATTCTTTTACAGCAGAAAGTTTTGGATACCTGTTGCACTTTATCACAGCACACGCACTTCGCCATCTTCGTGTCGCGTGACGTAAGCTTCCTTCGGCCGCACGTGCTTTGGTCGTTATGGCAACGATGGCATGGCTTTTCGTTGTGGCGACATTCGCATTTGACGTGGCGTTGTCGTTTGTAATGACCACATAAATAATCATCATTTCCTTGACATTGACCAAGATCCCATAAAACGCTGGGGGACATGGGGTTTGTAACGTCGTTGTGCCATGCAGATGGATCCTGCAAGTTGGAAAGTTTTGAACCATTGCTACAACTTGTATTTCTTGCGGTGCTTGTCACTGATGCCGCTGTTCTTCTCTCAACTGTTTTCCAAACAATGCAAATAAATTATTGTAAACAGTAGGCCATAATAGCACATTCAATTGTATAATGTAATAGAGGGGATGTAAATCACAATCAAACAAAAAAAGAAAAGAACGAGACATACGTCTATGCTAAATTTATATGTGCATCCATTAATTAAAAGCATTGAAAACACTTACTTTTTAACAGGGCTATGAACAATATCAGTCATTGTAGTGGGTGTAATTGATGAGTAATTGAGTAAACTGTAGTCACCTGGTATATCTCTCAGCGATATGCACTCTCTTCCATTCGTATCGCTTTCTTGGATCGGTGATGATAAATCTTGATGTACTGTCTTCAATCCCACCACTTGAAATACTTTCTTCACAACATCCCGCGACCTTTTAATAGGGCTCTCTGGATTTTTCCATCTAAACTTGGCAGAATTGTTGCCCATTCTAGGTTTAGGGAGCAAAATGTCAAAAAGAAATTAATGTCATCAAGGAATTACGAAAAACCCAATAATATCATCTTCGCGGTAGCTTGGCTTGCCGACATTATGCATTTTTGGACTGAAATTTCAGCCCGGTTGGTGGGCAATTATTTCAACGTATATTTGTTTTATATAATTTGCTTTTCGCTTTTTCGAAACAGCGGGAAGCATATTTGGCCATTCTTGCAATTGTGTGCAGAATATTTAATGAGAATATTTCGATATATTCACAATATGATAGTTTTTCCTAGTTTTTCACCTTAGTTTATTAACCTGACTAAATTTCGTTATCGTTTAGCGAGTTCGACCGTCTGTTTCGCTATTTCTGTCGTTTTAAACTTCGCCACAGTTAAAAGAACATGCGCGTCTGTTCAACTACGGTTAATCTGTGGGTTAATAGACGTCTATTAACCGTGGTTCAACAGCAGGTGCCTTCTGCTATTGTTTGATGTAAAAATTGAAAATCTATGATGAAATATTGTAAAATACTGACTTTATCTTATTTCTGATTCTTTGAGATCGTGACTTACTCTTTTAAAACTTGATTCTTGGTTTCAATGACGAGAAATCTTTTATAGCGCAATTACAATGGCCACGTCTGCATGTCCTTCAAAAATCTGAATTAGAACGACACGTCATGATTTTTGATTCAGAAAGATTTGCATCATTTACATATACATTTGAACGAAGCGAACACAAACATGTTACACTCAGTATAACTGTATATGTACTAAGAATATATACAACCAATGTTCAGGATGAGATATAGGTCTACTTAACAAATATAAAACATGCGATATTTTTAGGCAACAGTTGTGTAGTGCCAATCGGCCTTTACTTTTTTTAGACGCCGTGCTTTTCATGCGCCGAACCTATTGAGTATTGCATAATTTTAGTTTAACGCACATTACCGTATGATATATCAGCAATTAAGTACTGGCATTTCCGATATAGTGTACTTGTATTTTGGCAGAGTACAACTAAGTCCGACGTCCGAATGAGCTGCCAATTAACTTGTGCCGTATTTAATTTGATTAGGTTCGGCGCATGAAAATTTTGCCGTCTAAACCGGGCCTTATACTGCCCAAACAACATGATTTCATTTTACAGATTTGTGCCAAACTCTGCAGACAGAGTTCAGTTTAACCTTCCTGTATACTGCCCTTCCTATATATAAAATTTTTCTCTTACCTTTAAACATTTGACTTGCCACAGAATAAGAAGGACCTGCTTCTTCGCTCAACGAATACCACATACTAAATTGAACTTGTAATGCAAAATTATTGTTTAGTACCCACATTACAAAATTACTGAATTCTGATTGGTCGAGAAGAGTGTAATTGGTACCACATGACAAAATTACTGAATTCTGATTGGTTGAGAGGAGTACAATTGTTAAAATTTGAATACTAATCCTGGGGATTCCCATAGGAACTAGTTGGGAATTCCCTTGACTAGTGAGAAAACCCCTCTGGAACTGTCAAACCCATGCTGCGATGAGTGGTCAACGATCACGAACCCATACATGCTTATGTACGCATTTCTCATTACACACGTAAAAACGCACAAGTTGTTACAGGTCTGCAAACAAGTTGTTACAAATCTGTTCACAAGCTGTCCACAAGTTGTGTTCGCACTGCTTGTTCCCAGTTGTTGTAACAAGTTTGGAACAAGCTGTTAACAACTTGTAACAAGCTTGATGGCATTATCAGACTTGTAGCAAGGTTCTAACAAGTCTGATACAGTCATGATATAACAAGAATGTTACAAAGTTGATGACATGCACAAGGTTGTAACAATATTGTTATTTCTTGACTGTATCGAACTTGTTGAAACAACCTTGGAACAAGTCTGAAAATATCAACAAGGTTGTTACAAATTGTTACCAGCTTGTTCCGAACTTGTTGACAACTTGGAACAAGCAGTGCGAACACAACTTGTTGACGGCTTGTTGGTAGACTTGCTACTAGTACTTTTCATCTTCTAGCAAGTCTGCCACAAGCCGTCAACAAGTTGTGTTCGCACTGCTTGTCCCAAGTTGTCAACAAGTTTGGAACAACTTGTTAACAGTTGTAAATAATCTTGTTGATTTTATCACACTTGTTGCAAGGTTGTTCTAACAAGTCTAATACAGGCATGAAATAACAATACTGTTACAATCTTGTGTCTTCAATCTTGTGTCTTCGACATTCTTGTTATATCATGACTGTATCAGGCTTGTTAGAACAACCTTGTAACAAGTCTAATAATGTCATCAAACTTGTTGTAAGTTGGTAACAGCTTGTTCCAAACGTGTAACAACAACTTGTAACAAGCAGTGCGAACACAACTTGTCAACAGCTTGTGGACAGATTTGTAACAACTTGCTTGCAGACTTGTAACAACCAGTGCGTTTTTACACGTGCATACGCGTTTTTACACGTGCATACAATTCTGGAACAGGTTGTTATTATCTTATAACAAGGTCGATGAGGTCAACAGACTCGCAACAAGTTGTTGCAACAAGTCTGATATCGTCTGCACGTAACAAGTTGTTAACAAGTTGATGACAACAAGCTCGTAGCAACTTGTTAACCATTAGTCTTGCATGGAACAACTTGTATAGCAAGTTTAATTTCTTACCGTCATCAACCTTGTAACAAGGTGATAACAACTTTTTCCAGACTTGTCCTAACAACTGGGAACAAGCAGTGCGAACACATCTTGTGTCCTTAGCAATGAAAAAGACAAATCATTACAAATTTAGTAACAAATCCAAAATGTTTTAAATCCACTTAAGTATTTTCATTATAAATTAACGTTTACGAATTATCCTGAATTACTTAATACTTATACTTTTAACTATTGTACATATACCCCATGGTTCAATAATTCAGTATTTTCCAAACTTAAATGTGTTTAGTTGAATTATTTGTTATAGCTTTTCAGGCACTGTTTAGGATATATTTATAGGAAAACCTAAACCTTTTGTTCCTTTTTGCGAGCCGTTGGCAGAATTTAGAATAGGATTTGACGGTTGTTACACGTGGAACAAATACTGAACATATTTCACCATGGGAGTTATAGGCATTTACGCTAAAGCAAATCTAAAATAAAGTTACAAGTTATTGCCAAAATGGCAAAATTCTTCTTGTGCAAATCTAATTATTTACTATAGCTGGTTTAGGTGAAATTAGCATTGATAGCTCATCAACAGACTTCTTGCATGGACTTTATTTTAGACTTCACCCTGTTTTTTTCATCTATTTATATTCAAATATAAGATTTACAAGGCAGAGGGAAGATATAAACATCAAATGATCTGAAACAGTAATACGAAGCTAAGGAGGCGGTCGATAAGTTGAAAATAACACATATATAGCTACGCATGCATGTAAAAATCGCACAACTTATCAACAAGATGTGTTCGCAACAGGTTTGTAGCAAGCTTGTCAACATGTTGTAACAATGCTGTTATTTCATCAACTTGCTACAAAATTGTCAATCACAACTTGTTGAATTTCTGGAAGAACTTGTATAACAAGTGTGTCGAGTTCAACAACCTTGTTGAGTTCAATTAACAACCAAGTTGTCAACAAGCCGTTAATTGGCAACATGTCATCAAGGTGGGAACACACAACTTGAAACAAGCTGTTGACAAGTTGTTAGAACAGCATTGCTACAAGTCTGCTGCGGTTTCTTACCATGCACTTGTGCGTTTTTATACGTGTGTATTCCGATACAGGAAAGTTACGAATTATAAAGTTATTATGCATTTGTCCAACGGGTTTCCTTTTTCATTGCAGTTAAAAGGCATCTATAAAATATTCCTTCAACTCATTTCTTGTTTTCTCAATTAAACAAACGTTCAATTGCGCAAAACACTCGAAAAAGCACGCCCCCAGAAAAGGTACACTCTAGCTAAAAACACCCTGGTTAAAAATTCCTGGTTAATCTAAAATTAACACTGTTTGCGATAACTTAATGTTTCTGGTTAAATTTCCTGGTTAATTTAACCACAGTTTGGTTAATTTGATTACTGCATCGTGGATAATTCAGCCAGGATTTCTGAATAATTTAACCATGCAGGCTATATGGTTCAATTAACCAGATTATGTTAGCTGGATTATTAATCAGAAATTCTTGGATTATTAACCAGGCATCCTGGTTAAATTAGCTAGGATTATGATCAAATTAACCAGGACTGTGGTTAATTTACCAGAGAATTTAACCAGGAACATTAAGTCACTCCAAATAGTGTTGATTTTAGATTAATCTGGACATTTTTAACTATAGGGTATTTTTGAGTGTATACAATCCATATACGGGCTGCTAAATTCGAGAGTTATGGGTTGTTATTCTTTCGGTCTTAAATGCAGTTTTGTTGGTTTACAATCAATTTTTTGAGTTTTCCAAAGGCATTGTTAATGTTAGTTCAGTCTAATCCGTCATAATAAGCTATCTGCGGTTTCCTATAACCGAGCCAGAGTTGACTACAATAATTCCCCTGATTATTTATGTGCTTTAGTATTCCCCTGGTTACATATGCTTAAGATTATATATTATATGAAGTACTGCTTAATATAAAGAAACAAAATAATGAAGTTTGATCAGAATGTCTGGATCTAAATAAATAAAAAGAGGTATATTTATATCCACGCAGATAAAATACGATAATAGATAGCTTAAGATCTACGACGTCGACGTCAGCTAGGACGTCGGGGCTAAGCAAAGAACTGGACTAGGACGTCCTAAATAAATAGATAGCTCTATATATACGAAGTCAAATATCGTATAATGGATTCACACGTCTCTTTTAAATTCATTTTCAAAAGGATGTAAATATTTATAGTTTAAATGTCGACGTCGTGAATCTTAATAAGTGAAGTTTATTTATTTAGGACGACGTCCTAGTCCCAGTCCTCTGCTTAGCCCTGACGTCCTTGCTGACATCGACGTCGTAGATCTTAAGCTATCTATTATTATTTAAAAGAAAATGAAAAATATATAATCTGAATAAGAAATAGGAGGTAGAATATATCACGAATTTTCGGTTGCGCTGCAACACAATGAAATCTTGCGTCCAAAAACAGTGTCTGTCTACGATGTTTGAGCAGGCAAAAATTCGTTCAAAAGTCCGGTATAACGATATACGGGTATATAATTCTTTCCGTATGGCCGATACCGGAAATTTCTCAAACCCAAAATCACTACAACGGGTTAGCAATCGGAACCCTGGTTGGGAATATAGTTTTCCTGAGCATTAACAGCTATTTCAAGAAAAACAAACAAAATACTTACTAATACTTACAAATGGACGAATAGCTAGCCCGGAAAAAAAGTCCGAAGAAATCTTATATTTGAACGGAAATCTTATATTTGAGCTAACTATAGCGTCCATGTTTATTTTCCAGTACGTTTTCTTGAATTTGGTAGTTGCCGTCCCTCAACTATGATTGGGCAATGTACCCTGTGGGAAAAGAAAACAGAAAGCGTTAATGCGCGTTTCTGAACGTTTCGGTTTTAGGTGATGCAGAGAACGTGTGATACATGTACCTCTTACATGTAATTATAATATAGCATTTGTAAATTCTGAACGCCGATTGGCTAAGAGCCTTGTTGATATAACCAGGGCCGCCGAGAGGGGGGCAGGGGGGGGGGGGCAAATTGCCCCGGGCCCCGAGGTGCTGGGGGCCCCTGAAAAGTTTTTGTTGGGCCCCAGTCTTTTTTGTGTGTTAAATATTTCAGCGCAAAGGACAAGATATCTGTTTTCTTGGGCTAATTACCGAAATTTGGCATAATAAAATGAGATAAAGTCCCTGGAAAGCAATTGAAATGGG